>JAMKCH010017692.1:0-23738 GCA_023653785.1 Ophioderma brevispina | reverse complement strand
CCCTTGTCATAGTGTCAAAAAACAAAACAAAAACAGCTTGAAAAGGAAATTGAAATATTAAAATTATCTAAGGTGACATATCCTTGTGTCCTCCCAAATAAACATGATCCCCTCCCAGCACACTCAAATCATATACACAATGAAAGAAAAATTTCAAAATCTTACATTCCCAGGCTATTGCTGAAAAGTCCATTTTGTTCATTAGCCTCCTGGTTATGATTTGCATTTAATTGCATTTATGTTTATGTACAAAACCAAAACAGGATATTTATGTTTTCTGCCACTCCAGAAAAAATCAAGTAACAGGTCAAGAAGTCCTAAAAAATTCAGTTTCAATATCTGCTATTTCACTGGGTGTTTACTATTTAGGCACACTTAAAACTTCAGTGGTATAAATTGACACCTAAATCAGGGCTAAACCTTACCACAATTGTAAACCAAATGTCATAAAGTCTGTTGCACTTTGCCCAATTTTGATACCTTTACACCAGGATGGGAGAGGGAGAGAGATATTAAGATATTTGAGAGCCAAAATCTCTTTACACATATTTATACAAATTTCCATTCCCATTGTCAACATTTTTTCAGAATATTCAGTTCCAAAACACCCAGGCACAATTACCAGAATTAACCAAATATCGGCCCATCTGCAGTTTCACAGACTTCATTTTCAGTCTTATATCAAGTTCCACAGCCCTCCCCCCAGGTTCATATCTTTTAGCAACAAGGGTCCAATCCGAACAATGCACCCCTTCCCCGGCTGGTCAATTCAACAAAAGTGAGGAAGTATCAATTTCTCAAAATTGGTAAATATTTTGATTTGCAATTGCTCTGTGATATAAAGCAACAATCCACTTATGAAAAACAACCTGCAAACAAACAAAGGCCTCACGTCAATATAATCTATTAATGCGATAACAAACCAACACTTAAAAAAAGAGAAGAAAAGAAGTCATTTCGATGTTCGGGCAGCTGCTTCCCATGATTGAACCTTCACCAACCTTTTGCCCACTATTATAAGAAAGACAAACACAAAAATAAACACTTATTCTTAACACCCACAATTGGTCAGGGCAATTGCACACAATTTAGCCGGCTGAAGTGAAAATAGTAGAAATTCTCCGCGCACCATTTAACCCTCCAAAATCCGTGCTTGGTCTATTCCATCATTCACAAATTCAGTAAATGCTTATTTTTGACATGACAATATATACAAAACGGACCGCAACAAAGGAGAGAATTAAAAAAAAAAAAAAAAAAAAGAGATGCAATGAAACGCAAACTTTGGCTCTCATTGCATCTGGGCCGTTAAAAATAAAAATAGATTGCCCTTCGTTGCATTTGGGCCGTCGGCCGGCAAAACGACCCGGTCCGGGTTAGGGTTAATGCGATAACAAACCAACACTTAAAAAAAGAGAAGAAAAGAAGTCATTTCGATGTTCGGGCAGCTGCTTCCCATGATTGAACCTTCACCAACCTTTTGCCCACTATTATAAGAAAGACAAACACAAAAATAAACACTTATTCTTAACACCCACAATTGGTCAGGGCAATTGCACACAATTTAGCCGGCTGAAGTGAAAATAGTAGAAATTCTCCGCGCACCATTTAACCCTCCAAAATCCGTGCTTGGTCTATTCCATCATTCACAAATTCAGTAAATGCTTATTTTTGACATGACAATATATACAAAACGGACCGCAACAAAGGAGAGAATTATACATGAATTCATAGCTTGTTGGTGGTTCGGTGGAAGTTTGACAGCCTTGATGGAGGAGTGTTAGATGGAGGAGCACTGCTCTTGGATGGCTGCTTTTTGATAGTGGTAGCTAGCGGTAGAGCATTGGTGGTCGTGGTCCTTTGGTATAATGCAAATGCCATTCTTAACTAGGTATTGTAATGCCTAGGTAGAAATGCATGTCATTATTTACATGAAAAGGGTTTCTTTTTAACCCCATACTTGTAACAAAACCCATGTAAGCTTGAATCGGCCTTTAATATTTCAATTCCACAACGTCGTTTAAAGCAAAAAGTGATTTCATATGGCTTAGGATTGTAATAATTCTGGCTTTAAAAAAACCCTGCTTTTTAATGTTTATGTGACTAAATTCCCTCTTTGACTTTTCATTTCATCATTTTCATAAGCACTCCCTAAAAAGGAATGACTTAAAGAGACACTGGCACATTTGAAAAATAGTGCACCCTCACAATTTGTAAAGCTTGTATATACATTAGCCCTCACCTGAAATGTTTAAGACCAAATCAGCGCCCTTATGAGTAAACAGAACAATTTTTATAATTAATGTCACCGGCGACATTTATTCAGCAGACGACGGAAATGGAGTTTAACACAAGAAAACACATGCCAGAGCCTGATTCCCATGGCATGAACCCTATTTGACCGATATTTGACCTTTGTGGTTTTAATATCAATGGGTATGAGTCTATGATTTTCATAGCAAACTTAAAGTTGGCCTACAAATTACCTAGATGTCATTAGCCTCTTATTAATGTCCCTATCTGTTGGTTATGTTATTATTATATTTAAAATATATCTCTATTCTTCCAATGGCCTAGACTATCATATGCGATCAAATTGAAGAAATTTCATATTTTGTGAAAATGTGACAGTGCCGCTTTAAGCACCTGAGTGCTGACTAGGTTGAAGATGGTGGTAATAACAGTATGCATTGTCTTTTGCCCATGTTTATCAATATTGAACACCCAATTACTGACAGATATTTAGTTAATTAGTCTGGATCTCGAAGGCAAGAGGGTTGATTATATATAAAATGCAATGTGCATTTTTTTACATGGCAGCCTTTTTATAGCCTTAGCTAAGCCGTTAACTGTTGGGTCACCTATTGCAAAGTTCCTTTGCAATTATTGTAATTCACAAAAGAAGCAATGTCTGGAAAAGTTTTGGTCAAAACAAATTGTCCCCATGACCCTTATTTAAGAGGAACATAACTATTGCCCAGTTGCAGAGGACCTGAAAAAGTACTATTTAAACAAGCCAACACAACTTAGAAAGCCCATTAATTTTGAATTGTATAAAAACCCAAAATGTCTACATAGATATAAAGAGAGAGTCAATATGGGGCCATAATTGCAGAAAGTCTGAAAGTAATGGCACAGGGGTCAGAAGAATAGCTAAGAATGTTGAAAAGAAAGTGCATGCTTAGTGGTTCTTATTTTGGTGATAGTTATTGTGGTGTTTACACACTGCATTTTCTTGATGTTTATCGTTGTATTGTAGAGCCAAGAGTTTAACACTGCTTAGTAGGCTGAATAAAATAGACAAACGGGTAAGCTTGGGCAGAGTAAGCATGCAGGGGGGTCTCGAGAGATCTCTTAGAGTCTAGAAGTGCGCCTGTATCTATACCAATTTCTTCCAAAAATTGGACACATTGTTATATTTGAGTGTGAGAAATAGATTTTTGCTGGGAACATTTACTTTTTTTGGGGTGGGGACATATTTCCAAGTTGAACAATCTCTACAAAAATTCAAAATCAAATGTTCAGAACATTAAACCAATGAATGAAATTTAGATAAAACTAGTTTAATGTAGACTCAGACCTATGATGCTAAATGGTTTATGGTATGGTTGGGCCACAGTGATCAGCGACCATTTGTGAAAGCGCTTAGAGGCCAATAGCATAAGGCGCTATATAAATCTCTGCTATTATTAAATCTCTGCTATTATACAAAGCTGAGTACTATTTTATCTGGCTTATAAACAGGTATCCCTTGGGAAGGAATAGAAGTAAAAGTAAACAAAATGTAAAAGCTTATTTTGTTTCTGATATATCTGAGAAAATGGAGGCACCCTAATCTACATTTGAAATATATTGTGGCAAATGTGCAACAATATTCATATTGTTTGACCCAATAATGAGCCATATACCAATTTGCATCATTAACCTTGTAATTTTTAACAAATAAGTAGATTCTCATAATTACAAGGTTTTTGTGACAAAAGGAGAGCTCAAATTAAATTGAACCAATAATAGAAAGAAAGCAAGCACGGGTTTACAATATACACAAAGAATTCATTGACATTCTGCTGAAAATTGACTTTTAGAGCTATCAATTTATAGTGGAACACAAGGACAGTTTTTGTAGCAAATATTGTACCAATTGGCCAATAGGACAATGTGTATGAGCTATGGTGTGGTTGACCACAATTGGAGATGTTTTTGTTCATAGCATCAAAAGGAAATATTTTCCAGGCCTTAAATTTCACTGGAATAATGATGAAAAGGTGAACCTTCTTTTGATACCCAAATCTCAATTTTGACTGGGTACAGTGGGGGATGAAGCTGTTGAATTTAGTTATTTGAGTCTTTTATCACTTTCAAATGAATAGAGAGAAAATAGAAATGCATCCTTAGTGGCAGGGCCGTAATTGGGATTGGTGTGGGGGGGGGGGTGTGCTAATTTTTTGAGATATCAATTTGGCCTTGTGCAAATATGGGCCTTTCATTTTTTTCCCTAAATTTTAGAACCCAAATTTTCTTTTCAGTAATGCCTTGAAAATCTAAAGGAGGGAAGGGTTGACCCCGGGGGTTGACCACTGGGTACTGGATGTGCAGTCAACATTTCAACATCACATGCATAATAATAAACATTCAACCTCTGTTTTATGAAAAGTGGACTTTTTGCTCCTTTGTGGAATTAGGAAAAAAAAAAAAAAAAAAAAGTGTATGGGCCTGGCCTAGTGGGATATGCCCAATATGTCTTGAACTGGGAATTAACCATGTTCCACTAGTCTATTTGCCTTGCATACATTGTAGACCTATGTTTATAATAAGAGGACATTTGACCAAACATAACATGATATCTATGTCATGAATCTGGTTATCGAAGGACAAAATTAAGTACATGCAGTAACTGCTCCAATTATGGGATTTCAATGGATTAGTGAACTAATTACAATGAGAGGGTAACCATAACACATCAATTCATAGTAACATGATAGTGGACATTAAAAGATGAAATCTAGCCTTCTGTGTGACAGATGCTCTGATTTTTGGATTTGAATGGATTAAGGAACTGGTTTAGCATCATAGCATGACATACATCATGACATAGCTAGTATCATTTTGGTCAACCAGTTTGGCATGATATCAACTACATTTCCACTTGCATGCTGTTAGAAAATCAGAATTTCACATTTTTTAGGGAAACCTGTTATGTGAAATCTCTCGTTGCACCTTAAAACAGTGATTAGGACTTGATTTTGTACATAAGCCGTCCCAGTTTAAAAGACCTATTTTAATTAAAGGAGATTGCAGCTTAACCGAAGCATACAAAAAAGTTCAGAAGAGGGCGGCATTCACGTTTACAATTCTTGCAAATCAAGTGTGTGTTAAAGTGAGAGGATGTCTTATCGTCTCCAAGATTGTCCCAAACTAATCATAAGCAACCCCTCTGGCTTTTAATTCACCAAATGATTAGGTAACAGAGGTGGAGATTCACTCACTATGAGCTAGTAAAATCTCAGTTCCCTTGGCACAGTTCAGTAGCTTTCATTCACCAATGTATTTAGAAAATACACACCCTGGTTTTGGGGTATGATATACGATACCCATATCACACATGGTCAGCTCATGTCAATACATGTACAAGTAAAACCCGCTGAACTGTGTCCTTGGTGGATGAGCACATTGTATCTCATAGTGACTGGACAAGCAGACTTAAAATGGTAGTATGGGTATGTGCAGCAGTACTGGTCAAACACCCAGTTCATGATGCTTGTGCAGTTCTTTAGACCCCATAAATAAATGTCTGAGTGTGTTCCAATTCTTAAGACCCCAATTTACACCTATGAAGATTCCCCAAATTTCTCCCCAAAGCCAATGGTGGGGGAAAACTTTGTGCCCAAAATTTCAGTTCCAAAGACCCCACATCAGCAAAAGAGATTAAGTTCTCAAGCCCCTGTACGCCATACATAAACCAAAGTTGAGCCCCCACGTTCCTCCACCCGGCTAAACCACCATAATAAATGGTTATTAAAGGCCGACTCATGAGATTTCCCCGATGAGGGTGCACTCATTATTCAAACAAATAGTGTTTTTTGCATATACTAATGCTTGTCCGATACTAATCACTGTGTGAATAGCTAGCTCAAACGAAGTCCTTCATATAAGAAACTTTGTTATAAAATTCCGTATCCAGAATTTATCGTTATACACAGTATCCTATGGCACTTTTAACACTGTGCATAAAATGTTTTTAACTGCATGAAAACGAAAAATCTGATTCTTTGCAAACTTTCGAAGTAATAAGCATTTTAGGTGACTATCCTTTTTATTATCTTTAGATGATTATTTTTATTTTAATTACTGGCCCAAAAATTAATATTTCAAAATAGATTGAGTCCCGCCTTTACAATTGCTGTTTAACTGGAACAGGTCCTTGTCCTTTGCTTTAGATTCAAATCCTTGTTGGCTCCTCTTTTTCAGATTTTTTGACATCAAATAACCCCTGCGTGTCCCCCAAAAGCTAAAAGTTCAGATTTTTGTCTTGAAATTTGGTCAAAGCACAATGAGCTTTGTATTACCATTATAAGCTATCACTTCCTATCTATGCACCTTTGCTCTAATTAAAACAGACATCACTGACTTAGTATCAGATAGACCTGGTGTGTCTACTATGGTAACATACTCAGCGGCTATTGCCATGACTGTTTGGAGTGCTTCGACAGATGCGTAGAATTTGCGTACAATTCAACAATCACCAAATTGAGTTTAGATGCAACTGGCGATATATTCATTTTTTATAATATATTTATTTAAGATTATAATGGTCAATTTTATACAAGACCTGGGGTTAAGTTGCATTAGGGGTTCCTTTTATGATCATGATGTAAAATGGTCCATGGCCAGGTCCAAAGGTCAATCTAAGGGCATGTTCCATGCTGCCATCTTGTCAGGGGATGACGCAAGTTCTGCAGTATTTTATCAATTTGAGATAACAAACAAAAATAGGAAGTAAGTATTTTAGAGAAAAAATAAGATAATGATATTTATTTTGACCTTGTCTAACCTTTGCATGTGCCATAGGTGTTTAAAATCTTCAATTTCCCCAACAAATTTATCAAAGTGGAAATTGTTGCATGTATAATTACGTGGATTCTGGGGGTTTTTCCTTGGGGGGGTATTACCTAGTTAATGAAAAATCTTTCATTTGATAATAATTGTCCTTTTCCGCCTGTGGGAAATCCCTTCCTTGTTCAGGCCACTGCTTTTCAAATGTATGCCCCAGCATTCCCCGGACGACTTGTGACATCTTGATTTACCATAGGCTTGATTCTCCTGTTCATATGGATGGATTGACAGCTTAATATACATTCCTTCAGAAGGAAGACAGGTTTGCTCATGGTTTCAATTGCTGAAATCCAATAACCATGGGGAGAGGGAAATTCCAGTAGTTTGTACAACACTCCAGCGTTTAGTACTTGATCAAATCTCCTGCAAGTGGCCTTGTTGGGACTTGACTGTTGGACCTCCTTTTACCAAAGGCAAATATCCAACACAGGGCCATCTCTCCCATTGATTATTCTTTCAATTTTGACGATTGGGATTATTCTTTTTTGATTTACGACCAAAATATGGCTCACAACCTGTTAAAATCAAGATTTCATGAGAGTTGTAATTCTTGATTTCAGCTGTGGATGTATTTCTAACACAACCTTCATTTGAAATTCAACAAAATGAGAGATCCCCATTTATTGTTATGAACACAATTGAACTCCCAAAATGGTCTTTTGATCAAAATAGCACGAGAGACATAAATTCACTATTTATAGATTCTCAAAAGCCCAAAATTGGAGTCAAGGGCTAGGTTGGCTCAATTCGACAGGTTGTCGGCAACTTTGATTGGCATATTTCTAATTAGTTATGATCTTGATTAAGCAGACTTTAATTGTGGGGTCAACACCAATGAAAGGTTATGTGTGGACTCTAAACTCAAATATTGATACATACCACCCTTGCCCTTAACCACAGTAAAAGGGCAGGCTTAGTAAGAGGAAATTAAGGCTTACTGTAGTGCCAAATATTTCCACTGATAAACTTATCTGTTGTGTTTGATTAATTAAGCAGTCATCGTTGATGAGATATCATTGATATTGGCGCTATTGTCAACTTTGTGGCCCACCTGTAGCAGTCAATATTGGATGTGTTAGAGAATTGGCAGTCAAGACATTGATTCAATAAAATATCCTAGTATTGAGTGGTTCTACTAGCCAAGAAATGGGAATTCAGGGGGAAAACTATTAAGAATCATAGGAATCTCCAATTCTAAAAAAAAAGGAGTGTCTCTTTGTCTGGCTATGCCTTTCATTGTGCTTGCATATGGAGCTGGATATTTGACATATGGGTAAGGAATGAGAGTCCTAGGGTTGTTATGGGGGTTTAAAGTGGAACCCCCTCCATTTTCAAGGTCATAAGAGGTTAAATTAGAAAGTCAATAGAATGACCACATTGGCCAAAAGGACTCTTGACTTGAGCACAGTTAATGTGAGGTCAAAGGTCGCACACAGGTCAATGGTCAACACATGGGGATACCACTAGTTCAAATACAATTCTAATGCATATCCAAAGTATCAGGAACAAAATGTTTGGTTTGGGTCTTGAAGAGTTAAGTATTAAAATTAGTGTTTTGATTGATTTATATATGGGTGCCTTTTTAACATGCAATTTTTTATGATTTTAATTTTGAATACCTGTGAAGTACATCCCATGAAACATTTTTCTGCAAATCTTGGGATCTAGGTTGAGGTTGAGAAAATTAGTGGCCTTATATCACATCTTTTGATGGGTGCCCAGTTGCATACTTGTACATGAATGCCTCGTAACTATTTACATCCTGTCAAAAAGTAATATGTAACAAATGTTATCAAGTACATTTTCAACCTTCACACATTGACAAATTATGACATTTTGTATCTACAGGTGGCTTATCATTACCTTAATCACCAACACCTTCATCTTGTAGCAGAAGGGGGGAACGGAACCCACAAACAGAATGAAGATGTTTTTTACCAGAGGAAATTCAACCCATATCAAAAAGATGAAAAACCAATAGCACACTAACGGACATTCACCAAAACCATGGAGCAGAGCATGCTGGCAACTTGTTGTTTGTAGTCTAGCAGAATTAGGATGCCAGTCACCCTTTGCGCACAGTTTGCCATTTGCAGTTACGAAACTCGAGTCTGACACTAGATAGATGAGTGTGTTATATAACATTGCATTCACATTTAAGGGCACATGTGGTGCAGGTGGATCAGCGCTCACCTTCATAAAGCATAAGGTTGTGGGTTCGGGCCCGCGTCGCCCAAGTGTTGTGTACTCGGGCAAGCACTTTACCTACCTGCCGCTCTCCGCCCAGGGAGTATAAATGTCGGTACCGGAATATGCTGGGAATGCAAAACAGATCGTGTGCGGGAGGAGTGGTGAACCCCCCACAGAAACAGTATTCTATGAGGGAGTCTGGCCCCAAACGCCAATGACAGAAAGATGGGCACTCCGCCTGAGGGCGCACCACACCAAGTCCATTGAGTTTATTGGTTTTGTAGAAAAGGAATAGAACCTGATCCAAACTATTATGTAAGTGCTCCCATTCATATTGCTTTTTTTTTAAACCCCCACGAGGGCTCTCCCGCAACATGGACGGGAAACCGTCAAAGAGCGAATAGTGGTCGTTGTTTGGCCAAAATATGTTGGGAGGAATACCATAGGTCCCAAGCTCCTTCTGGGAAATTGACCATTTGAGGGAAATTTTGACTTTCAGATAAACAGAAATGCATCATGCAGGGGAAGAAAAGCTATGGGAATTGACCATCTTCCCAGAAATCAGCATTTTGTCATCTGATTCTACCCCTTTAGTTAGATATATTAAAATGTCAACCTGTAACCTATCGCTTAGGAAATAGGTATGTATTTTCTTCGTCTTTCAAAACAACTTTTCACTTTAAAAACAAAACAGAAAGATAGTTGCAACTATTGCTGCCATTAGGGTTGGTTTTGCGAGAGAAATATTTTTTAAAAGATGCAAAGTGCGTGAGGACTAATTTGTAACATGTTTAAGACAATGGAACTATTCTTATAGCCAAGTAAGAATTTCTTTCTGTAAACTTTGAGCAATTTTTGAAAGTTTTTCCTTCATTGGAAGAAAGAAATGGGTTGCAAGTTATTAAATAAAAATTTGGAAAAAAAAGACCCATTTTAAGACAAAACAAAACGGAGGCTATTCTGATATACTAAATAGCTGAAAATAAGGACTATTGTAGTTCATTTGTTCAGTGTGTATCACTGGTCTCTATTTTTTAAATAACTTGGAGTCACTACAACGACAATTAGGGACAAACCACTGGAGAGATATCTCTAACAATTCCTCTGCATTTTACAGCAATGACTGTTAAGATAACTGACTACCACATCCCAAATTTTGAGGTAACAGGTTAGCTGGTTTATGCCAATCTAATAGATAAACCAAAATTTTGGAAATAACCAGCTCTGTAATTAAAAGTTCAGACAAAATCGTTTGGCATTGAAGTACCCTACTTGGCGTCATCAATTAGGAAGGGTTTGAAAGGAAGGTAACCAAGATAATATTATTGTGAGGGGCATTCGTCCAAACAGTGACTGACTAATGGCAACCCAGGTCATAACATCAATTTAACAGGTTTCTAGCAGTTCTGTCCAATAAGTTCAAGGAGCTGAATTTTTTAGTTTATCCCAATCAGGCAGATATCAATCTTAGCGGACATTGTATACTTCCCTTCCTTTAAGCTTTTGATTTGTATAAGAAATACATGGGATAAACAAGTGCAGAAACGGAATGATTGTGATTACCCATTTCTCTTTCCAGGCTTGAGGAGGAAAGGCTGCACATTTTGTTCATTTGCATTCTAAAATGACATATCAAGAAAAAATTGTAAAAGTTGGTACCACAAGGTTTCTTTACAATTGAAATATTTACACTGAACTACTAGAATGGAATTTTTTAAGGACTCTAATTCAAACCAGATTTAAACCAGAAATAAAGAATTTTCGTACCTATTAATACACTTCAAATATGTTAAAAGAAAAGGTCCATTCCTGAAGAACTAAGTTCACTAAAATGGTTAAAACCTGGGTTTTCAGTTAGATAGCCTTGAGAATGCCGTCCTAGGGCTTGGGACACCAGCCATTGTAGTCATTCACTGGACAAACATTCAGAAACTTCCATAAAGCATTCTGCATACATCCGAATGTCATTCTTAAGGCATCCAGAAGGCATCCAATGCATTCCATAAAGCATAAGACATCCATGAAAGCATTCTTTGAATACTTCCAAATGTATTCCATGAGGCTTTCAGAATGCATCCAGTGCATTCAATAAACATAAAAACATTAGACATTCCATAAAGCATTAAGAAGCCTCCAAATACATTCCATAAGCATTCAGAATGCTTCCATAAGGCATTCAGAATGCATTCCATAAGCATTCAGAATGCAGTCATAATCAGTAAGAGTAAGAACATTCCATAAGGCATTCTGAATGCTTCCAAGTGCATTCCATAAGGCATCCAGAATGCATCAAAAAGGGATTCCATTAAAAGCATTCAGAACCATTCCATAAAGCATAAAGAACATTCCATAAAGCATTCTGAAGGCATCCAAAAATTATTCCGTTAAGCATTTGAATGCATCCAAAAATATTCCATAAGGCATCAGAAGGCATCCAAAGCATTCGTAAATTCATAAGAACATTCCATAAGGGCATTCGAATGCTTCAAGTGCAATTCCAATAAGGAATCCAGAATGCATCAAAGGCATTCCAATAAAGCATTCAGAATTCCATAAGCATTATGAATGCATATAAAAAAAGATCCGTTAAGCATGTGAAGCATCCAAAAATATTCCATAGGCATCCAAAAGGCATCCAGAAGGCATCCAAAGCATTCCGTAAATCATTAAGAACATTCCATAATGCATTTTGAATGCTCCATTGTATTCCATAAGGAATTCCGGGAAGGCATCAAATGCATTCTATAAAGGCATTCAGAAAATTCCATAAGCATTCTGAATGCTTCAACAGCATTCCATAAGGCATCAGAATACAGCAAAGAATTTTCATAAAGCATTCAGAACATTCCATAAAGCATCTGAATGCATCCAAAATATTCCGTAAGGCATTCTGAATGCATCCAAACATATTCCATAAGGCATCCATAAGGCATCCAAAGCATTCCGTAAAGCATTAAGAACATTCCATAAGGCATTCTGAATGCTTCCAAGTGCATTCCAGAAGGCATCCAGAATGCAATCAAAGGCATTCCATAAAGCAATCAGAACATTCAATAAACCGCATTAGAATAGCAATATAAAAATATCCGTTAAAGGGCATTCTGAATGACATCCAAAAATATTCCATAAGCATCCAAAAGGCATCCAGAAGGCATCCAAAGCATTCCGTTAAATCATTAAGAAACTTCCATAATGCTTTTGCATGCTTCCATGTATTCCACTAAGGCATCCAATAATGCATCAAAGCATTCTATAAGCATAAGAACATTCCATAAGCATTCTGAATGGCTTCCAAATGACATTCCATAAGCATCAGAATACATCCCAAATGCATTTCATAAAGATTCAAGAATATTCCTTAAAGCATTCTGAATACATCCAAAAACATCCATAAGGCATACCACGAAGGATTCAGGAATCTATGGAGGTCCAAAATAGGGTCAGAAATACACCTTTAAGGAGTCCCCGATTGTAGACATAGACACCAATTTACAGATCTGTGGCAAAATGGATACAAAAGAGTCAAGCATGTTCAGTCTATTTAGAAATCAGAAGATTATATCTTAACGACCTTTGTATATTTATTTGTTTAATAAATATGGATATGATGATTTCAAAAGGAATGTGGTGTGCCGAGACATATATATTTTCTCGTGTTTCTTTAATAGTGCAAAACTCAGTTAAATTTGTAAAACTCTCAGCAGTCAAGTTGATGAACTCTGTAGGTAACAAATTTAATGCTTGATATGAATGGAATCAATTCCAAAAAAAATGCTGGGTACAGACACAGACAGCACTTAGGATAAACAACAGATGTAAAGGCAGCTACATATTTCCGATGATCCTGTGATCTATATCTAATTGGCATTCTAGCAAAGGCACGCATTTCTATCTCCACGGCACAAAATCCTTTTATCCCAAGTTTGTGATCGGCTTTGATTTTACCTTTGGACTATCCATTGAAAAACATGAAGGCTTTGTCTTTTGGTAAAATGGGGACATATTTGCATATTGTGATTTGATGCCGCTATTGCGTCTCAAATAATTGGTTTATATAGCGCAAGTTCTTGGTTGGGTGTATGCTTGGATATGTGGCATGGAGGCAAAATGCTATGTTGTCAGCAACTCAAGCTGTGTCAAATAAACATGGGCACGTGGATTAAGTAGCCAGCGTCATTTGAACCATTGCTTTGTCATTTGTAAAAAGGCAGTTGCTTTGGGGAACTAATTGAAACGATTATGCGATAAACCTGCCAAAACAGGTCTGTAGTTGGAACATAGCATAATAGAAGGTAGGGAAGGCACTTGTACTGGTTAGCTGCATGGTGGCCAAATACAGTGGTAAGAAAATATAATCGTCATGTGAGTGCAAGAAGGTCATAACTTCCAATAGCTCCCATTTGTCAGAGATCCCAATCAAACTACAATATTGGCAAGTATTTGGTAAGTGGTTCTTGAAATGGTTCTTGAAATGGTTCTTCAGGCGGACATCCTTGTCTGAAGAACCATTTCAAGAAACCAGACTCTAAGAAGATAATTTAAGTCATCCTAATATATGCGCAGCACACAGATGTAATAAATGGCAGCTATTACACATATGACACATTCTGCATCTCGCAAAATGATGATGGTCTGTTGTAAAGATGAGCATGACCTTGGAAAAAATGCATTGGATTGGTGAATATTACAGGAGGCCTCAGCCCTTCAACCGGGTCACACACGAGGCTTTTTTTTCGTAGTTTACACAAAAGTACTACAGTCGTACTACAATAAACTGGGGGTCGTGTGACCGGAGACATTATGATTGTTGTACCATAGTACTGTCGTAATAACTTTAACGATGATAATTCCGTCGTTGGGCCACTCTTCTACTACCATGGAACTGTCGTAATTTACTGGGCAAAAATCGCCGTGTGACTGCACTTTTGTAAGTTTACTACCATCTACTCAATGAACCGTGTTTGTTGACCTCCCGGTTGACAGTGTAAACAACGACCACCCGTAATTTCCGATGTGCTCTGTGTTCAGAAATGTCTACGGCACGTTAAATAATCTCACCGTTTGACCGGGACTGTTTGTTAATTATTACAGTATTAACCACCATAAGATTTCGACCAACGACGAAATAATTGCTCTGTGTACCGCGGTCTCGGTCAAACCTTCACAACTATCACTCAGGATACTTCTCCGGAAGGGTCTGATTGCTATAAAAGCTTATAAACTGGATTATATGGCAATCTGACCTTTTAATAAATATAATTTTGTGTTTGTATTAACCATGGAAGTGCACAATAAGATGATAAAATGACTTTGGCCATACCTAACCCAAGGTAGCTAAGTATCATAAGGTCCAGTAAAACGGTAGTCATGTAGGTGCAGTAATGACAGACTGATGGGGTGGTTTCAATGCTATATTGGACAGTGCTTTACCAATTGTTTTTAATTAATGCTAATTGTGAGCAACAAATATACAGAGCAACTAACTTCGAGTCTATGCAATGAAATGAAGATGCAATTTCTGTCTCAATGGGGGCCGAACACATAATGTGTATCTAAACAGCTAACAGAGTAAAGATAGAGTGGTAACAAGCTCATGAAACTTAAAAGCTGCAGAAATGCACCGATGTGCATTATTCTGATGTTTAATTTCTTTGCATTATTGTTCTTATAATGACCATTTAATACTTTTTATAGGAAGCTATAACTAAGTGGCCCCACCCGATTACAACAACATATGACTGGTTTGTGTCCACAAACAACTAATTCCTCAAACTTTGATTGAATCAATGTACTCCTTTAATGCCTAGCAGCAATTGTATGTATTACAATAGCACATAGATTAACTATGTTAATGCTCATACAATCATAATGGGTTAGAGAAGTTCAGCCACAATCTTTTGCAGATGAAATGAGAAATACCACCTTCTAGTGATCCAAAACTCGTTTGATGTTGTGAGTGCTGGGGTCGACTGAGGATCGGGATTGCCCTTAACATTAGTCTACCATAATGGGCTACAGAAAATTTAATATACTTCTGATATCATTGTAATAATTTAGAAACTGGAACAAGCATTATAGTAAGATCCTAATTTCATTGTTTCTCTTACCACAACCATTAAACAATATCTTGCTAAGGTGCAGCCATACTTTGGGATAAACTAGATGTTAAAGTCAAAATCCGGCTCTTCTCTTGCTGTTTTTAAAGAAAATCTAGGCTGTTTTTCTTCCTTCACCATTTGTTTGTTGCTTAGGTTCCACCTTTCCTTAATTTTTGTAAAACCAATGATTATTGTATTTATTTCACATGGTTAATTAAATTTTATTGTCACAGGGAAGAACAACCTTGGTATGTTTGTGAGGTGGTGGTATTGGGAAAATAAAGAAGTAAGAAAAAGGAGTAAAAGATGGATCTTACTTTTGGCTTTTTTTCAGGTGGACTTGGTATGCCGGGCAATGCACTACCAGCAGAGTAGACAACAGCCCCCTAGTAACATGAATCACAAGCAATTTCTTACTGGAGCCCTAATGCGTACACTCGTTATTCTACTACATGAAATGTTGCCAGCTGGAATAGAGTGATAACCCTATGTGGACCCACCTGCTATGCAACTCAATCCTGAAAGGTAATTGAGACCAAAATGTAGAAAGGAAGTTTTTGCAAAATTAAAAAAAAAAATGTTGGTCTGGTACTCAGGTATACAACCCTTTTAAGATAATGGTTTTCACACTGAGAAGAAATTAAGTCAAATTTTTACAATCGATTGATGTTTGTAGACTTCAAATGGTCCACCAATTTATTAATACATTTCACCATGGAATTGTCAAGTTTTTTACACACAATCAAAAAGTGAAGGACAGCATATCAAGGAGGTACTTGATAGTGACAACGCCTTGTCATATCACTTAAAAGAGATTATATACCCTCCAGCATTAAAAATTTTAGTGATCACAGCTTTCGCTGTCATAATATCCGGAAGAAATGAAACAAGGGAGTCCTTTTTGGAAAGCGTTTTACACTGTCCAGATGTTTTTAAATTATTGCATATATAGGGGTTTTGTGCATTTGGTATTCAGAAAATGATGATTAATTGATTTGATCACAAATTTGATCAATCCTTTTATCGATGTTAAAAGCTTACATTGTGTCCAGAATTGGAAAATTTTATACAAGTTCCCAAAGTGGCCTGAGCTCGAGTCCGAGTAGATGACACTGAGAGTTTCTAAATATTTTTGTAATAACATCATTTTCTAACCGTTGGAGAAAGTTTGTCCTCTTCACGTGTTGACGTATATTGAAGAGCACATTTGACAACAAGTATTTCTGTTTTCATTGATTAACATGTAATCTTTATGTTTCACTCTTGCTTACAGGCCCTTTGGTTTTTTAAAACTCCACTCATGTAATGTGGACCGTTTCGCTACTTGCACTTGCGAGTACCGTTTCAGTCACGTGGTAGACAGCGATGATGTCAAACAAGCAGCGAGGTCCTCCACTGGAGGTGACTGTCCAATCAGATCCACTAGGTACAAAGGGTTAAATCTATTTTTTTTTGGCAACATCAAGTGTGGAAGAAGCAAGCAGATTGCGGGAATCTGATAAATAGAATGTAGCTTGTTAAAAAGGCAGGACCCACTTGTGTAATAATTAAAACAATATTTTTCTTTTTTTAATTAAATTTTGAAGTTGCATTTATTTGCATGCATATAATTTCGCATACAACTGACCATTGACCCTGAACTGTGTTGTTTTTCTGTAGGACTAAAAATATTAAATTACAACCTCTATTTTTTTTAACTTTAATGCTTAATTTGGGTTTTCTCTATTTTGCAAAAATAGATTTGTACAGCAGTAAGATTGGTACTTTTATTTTCTAATTGAAGCATAACATGAATGACTGAATTGTGGGACAAAATATTATCAAAACTTTTAATTTAAGCTTTTGGCATTTGAAGGCAAAAATTCCCATTTAAGAGAAAATCGAAAGATATTTGTTATATATTATGCCACAAAATCACACCTCATTGCTTTAATGTGTGTTAGGACTACTCATTGTACTACTAGTCTGGGGGAATATTAGGAGTGAAGCACTTCCTCTTATTAGCCACTGGACAATTATATCATGGTTCATTCAACATTGGCATTGGGATTCTTAGATCAAAAAATTACCCACTTGGGATATGATGAAGCAGTTCACGTGCAAAATACCAACACAGTGAGAGCTGTTGGCCATAGCAAATGTAGCGATCTTGGTTATATCAAAATTGATGAAAATATTTAAATGGCATGGAGAGGTTGTCGCGACCTATGTTTCGGAACTTAATGCTGATTTAATGGAAAATACTACTTACCACAAAAGGATCGACGATAAAAGGTTAAAGAAATATTTTTAGGTACTTTAGTAAGAATTAAATATTTAACATTGCCGTTAGCAACGATGCGGGTGTGAATATTGTTATTGAGATCCTGTAAGATATGAATGAATTATGCATTGGATAACTTAATGTTAATTGATGTGAGTGAGTACCTGGCCTCAGGTGCGGAACAGTGTGTATTTCCTTGAAGAGTTAGCAGTCAAAAGAAGCAAATTTCGTGGAGTTCAGTGGAATGCAAATGTAGCCAATCAGAATCAGTGAAAACAAAACAACCTAACAGGGTCATTATCCCTGGAGGTTTGAATTGGCATTTGGTATGTTACATTTTCAGGAACGTAATATGGCCTATGCCATCTGTTAATTGAACTTGGTCCCCCCTGTTGTGCACTAAGTGCAAAGATGCACAGTGGGTCAATATGAGTTGCACAAAGCACATGCCTGCATGCTTGCATGCTTGCATGTGCACAAACCATACACACCCAATGCACACACCCAAACACAACTTATATCAATATTCTATGTGAAGAACAATCAAAGGGCCATGGCCCGACCGCTAAAACCTCGTGCCAGAACCCCAGATTTTACTGGAAGTGGTAAATTTTTGGTATCGAAAGAAAAGATACTATTTTTCTCATTTAGCCTGTGAAATCTTAGGGATACAGGATGTTTGGTAGATACGAGCGTTAAGTACCCATTTTGGTCGGACATTATTAATTTTACAGAGTTACTTCATGGGGTTTACAAAATCATTTTTTAGCTCTCAAAATCAAAATGGATTGATGGGGTTTATAGATGAAGGCCAATCAACCTGTGAAGTCACAAGAAAATTTATATACTTCAATGGTCATCCCCCTTTAATTGATTTTGTCTTTTGAGATTAACCCCTAGCGGCACCAAACATTCACAAAACAACATGGCCAAAATGCACTAAGTCCCAGATGTAGAGATTGCGTCATCAAATAAAGACACATAATTATGGACACAAAATTGGGGTGGGCTAGTGACACCGTTGTAGCATGGTATCCAGGGACCCTGGTTCCAAATTTCCCACTTTTCTCCTTCCCCTACCATTATTCCTCCAATCTCTCCCGGGACATAGGCTAGAAACAGATGTGCGGTTTGGGTTAAATAAATAGTTCACATTTCCTGCCCCCTTTACTTTATGGAGGTTGGTCCATATTCTTCTTTTCAATTTAATTTGCAGTGGATGGTCTCATAGAAGGATTTAATGAAACACTCGCAGAGTGCCTTTTAATTTGATGCAAATAAAGATTGACTCGGCCAACTCAAAACTCATGTCAAGATTAATCATCATAATTCAATCATGTTTTTCATTTTATGTGTTTTTAGGTCAGATGATTCACTCTCATCTTCGAGGCATCTTGATGCCCAGCAGTCAGCCCTCAACTTCCAGCAGGACTTGGGCTTCCGTATGCTAGCCTGTGGAAGGACAGACCTAGTGCCACAGGCCATTCAAATGTTTGGTCCTAATGGGGTGAACACCATTAACGAACAGGTAATGAGGGCTGTAGATTGTGCATTGTAGATTTGCAAATAGATTCTAGAGTTTTGTGGTTTTTGCTGATAAGAAATAATGCAGAGAGTGTTTATATTCAGAAAGTGGTGTCTGGTCAAGGTTCCCTTTTTGAAAGTGAGTCTCCATAGGAATGATATTCAATTCAATATTTAATATCTCCAAGTCGGTCTGTTGTCCTTGTACTCTCTTTAATTCTTGATTAGTTTTTTTTACAATTTTTATTTATCAGTGATTTTGCTCAACCAAAAATCAAAAACTTCACATCCAAAATCCAGATTTTGCATTTTTAACAATTTAGGTATCCTTAACATACCCTGCAAGTTATTAGACCAAAAGCAATCTAATAAGGACAAAATGAGATTTTAGTCATTATTGTCCGTACGGACACTTAACTGCAAACACGTAATGGAATGGAGTTTCTATCTTTGGACATTGCTGTTTTCTTCCTTTTTCTATCAAGTTTTTGCTTGAAAAAAAAAACTATGAAATTCTATAGCCTTATTCTTCCATTTTAAGCTATTCTTATCTTGCTAAAGTTAACATATTTTGACTTTTTCGGGCATACACTGATAGTGTCTTTCACTTTATAATGGATGAATGTCAAGTATTATAAGATGCTTAAAATGAAAATTCCAGCAGAATGTGAAAGTAGAACATTTCACATTCAATTGAAATTTAGTATCAAAAACACAAGAAAATATTTTTTATCTTGTGTGTTGAAGATGTATCAAGTACAGGAAATGATGTGATTATTTTAGAGCCATGGCCTACTTGAAATAAATTATGACTTCATTATTTGGAGACTGTATTGTGAATCAGGCAGGTATAAAGCAAAAAAATGATGACGTGCCTTAAACTTATTAAGCCCCAAACTGCTATGAATGGTGGTGTCCATCTATTTGAAAATTTTGCTACTGTAAGCCACCCAGACATACAAAATGTATTTTCTCCCTTGCTCTTTACAACCCCAAATTGGCCTCTTGAATCATTCACTTAGGACCTCCCAATGTGCTTCTGAATCAGTATTATTGTGGAATCATCCTGGATATCATGTCAAACAATGACGCTTATCTCTATCACATGATTGGCATTGTTGCTACATCCCTTAAAGTCTGACTCATAGATTTCTGAATTAATTTTTAAATATATTAATTAAAAATAGGCAACCAGTAATAAATATAGTCCCCTAAATCGCTCAATTCCAAAGTTTGAAGATGAATCGGATTTTTCGTTTTTGAAGCAGTAACATTATGTGTTATAACAGTGCATAGGTATTGTGGTATCACATAGTTCCGGATCCGGAATTTTTAACCAAAGATGGTGATTTTCTATACGAATGACGTCGATTTGAGGTTAGCTATTTCGCACAGTGATTAGTATGGACAAGCATTATTGCATGGCAACAACACAATTTAATTTGAAAAGTGAGGGCGCACCCACGGGAAATCTCTGAGTCAGCCTTTAAATCTAACTAACTCCACCAGCACTTGCCACAGACCCACAACTACATACATTGTTTTTCTGATTTGGATTGAATCAAACTGTTAAACTGAAAGAAAAACCCTGAGTAAATGGGTTTGTTTTTTGTTCAATATACCTCAAAGAAAGTGGACATTCTCTGCAATTCTTTGAATTCCAATCCAGCTTTAAAGACAAAAATGAGAGTAAGCAGATGCCTATTTGGTCTAGTTTAGTCTAGTTAAAATATTGTGACACAATGTGAGAAATTGCAGACATTGTAATTTAAGTGATAAGGACAACAGGGACTACTCATGATCAATGTAATTATGCAGGCATTGTTCCAAATTCAACTACCTTGTAAATTAAGTGATGTTTATGACAAACAGGACTACTCATGATCATGTAATTATGCATGCATTGTTTCCAAATCCTACCTTGCTGCAAGAATGATTCGTTAGGCATATCATCACATTTCATTAGCAGCAAAATGGTAGATTTGTATTTAAATTATAAGTTCATATTAAATTTGCTATTTAACAGTTGATTAGCACATGCTTATTAAAAAAATCCAAAACTTTATTTTTGCTACCTTCACTGATAGTGTCTCCAAGCCCATACGCCGCTTTTTGGGGGTGCGACTTTGAAAAAGTGGACCCTTTCTCTAGAAATGGACCTAAAACCCCCCAAACCCCTTTTTTTAGACGCTTTGAACCTCTCATCACCAAAAAGTGGACTTTCTTTTCAAATTTTTCTCTAAAAATTTTGTCCTCTTTATCAACAAAAAATGGGAAACCGGCCCTTTTGCCCCTTCATTGAACCGATGCCTGTTCAAGGTTGTCATGCCAACTTGTACTAGTTTCTACACCACACCATTGCATGTAATTGACAAGTCAAAGCATACGGGCTGGAGGTCAAAATGAGACAACATTCCAACATACGTTAGTTATAGCAGTGTTGACTATTGTGTTACTACTTGCAAAGTATACACTATTGTTGTTGTTTTTTCTGTGCTAATGTCTGGGATACGATTTTAATTCATTAGTAGTAGCTGTCAAATGACAGTTGTGTCACAACGTTATGCTCCCAACTATTATTGAGAATGTTCCATCTTTGATACTCAAGTCAGCAGCTGTGTTTGAGCGGGTTATTACAAGTGGCTGAAAGAAGCAATTTGCGTATGTTAACAAGTGGCTCATAATACAGGTAGGCTTTCCCCCCAAGCTATGCCCCGAGGAGAATGAAAACATCCCCATAACTACATTGCAGTTTACACTTGTACCACAGTGCTATGCTAATATCAGTACTTAAACCTAAGTGTTTTTAAGGATATAAAACACAAGTTTAAGAAATCATTCCTCAAATTGAAATACTGACACACTGTTTTCTGTACAGAGAAAACACAGTAGTCAACCCTTTTGAATACTCAATGATTGGGCACTATATGAGTTACATGTTGTTTTGTCATCATTTCATAAACATAGTACATTGCGGGAATAGCTTAACTCATTGTTTAGGTTATTATGGTTCTTGATCTTGATTCCAAGATTTAATTCTAAAATTTTAGAAAAAAAGTTATTTTTTTCCAAGCAAAAAAAAAATGATGGATAAGGAAGAGAACAGCAGTATCCAAATATATGAATCCCCATTCAATTACGTGTTGCAGTAAGTGTCCGTATGGACAGTAATGGCTAAAATATCCAATTTTGTCCTTATTAGGTTGCTTTTGGCTCAATAACTTGTGAGGTATGTTTGGATACCTAAACTTGTTACAAATATACAAAAATCTGATTTTTGAAGATTTTTTGATTTTCTGATTGAGCAAATCACTGATAGTGCCTTTAACATTTTAACCTGAGTAGCAGTCAGAAAATTTTATAGAACATTGTCTGTACTAGTGAACAGTGAAGTTGAAAAATCTTGGCTTTTTCAAATTTGTGGTGTATATGAAGCTGACAATATCAGCTAGAGCACCTTTAACATCAGCATTTGTTTGTTTGTTTCAGGGTTTAACTCCACTGATGTTTGCGTGTGCAAGAGGAGATGAAGCTATGGTGCAGATTCTTCTTGACAATGGTGCTGAACTTGACATCGCTGTAAGTATCAAAAGGAGAGCCAAAATGTGAATAGCATGCAACCCTGGCAATGTGATGGTGATTATCTATTATAACACTGTGAACTTTTCCATGGTTGTGACCCTGTTCAGACTTGTAAAACTGATCCGATTTAATCATGATCAAAGATCAATTAATGTGCTCTGTTGAGACAAAACAGGTGTGGGTTATACAAAATCATGTTTAAAAATGTCATTAAAAGGTCAGAAGCTTTGTTCAGTTAAGACAACTCATACTTCAATCAATCTGAGACAAATGAAAACTGATGTTTTATTTTGTTCATGTTCCAAACAAGTGTTAGCATGTGGTTCAATTGATGTGACACATTACAACTTGTGTGACGCAAGTCCTGATAAAAGATGTTAAAATAGTGCAGTGTCACACATAGAAAGAAGAAAAATGCTCAAATTGGTTTTGCATGTTGCTAGCTGTTTGATATTTTGTTCCTGGTTAAATTCCTAGTCATTGGCGATTCCTTAACAGTCTTAAGTGTTATACTCTCAATGTAATGGGTTGCAAGCCCCATCCCAAGTTGTTTATTCCATGATTTAAGTGGCATGGTCTGAGCCACACTTAACTCTCAATGAGAAAGAGTTGAAATTAGAGTAGTCTCAATAACAATTCCAACAATATAGAACCCCAGACCCCTGTTAACCTTAAAGGTGCCCCAGCTGAGTGTGCTCGCCAGAACTTCTAACAGTACATAAGTTTATGACATGGTCTAGATAAGGCCGGCATGTGAAGAGCCTCATAAACTCATGTAGTTATAATGTTCTCATTTTCCTGCATGCCTGTCAGTGATCTGCAACTCACAATAACTTCCTCCTATTGCACTATTGCAGAAGCTCCCATGTGGTACACTATATTATGCCTTCTATGGGCATTATCATTGTCAGTTGTTATAGGTATGTTCTGGTCAATGTCCTCTTTTTGAGTCTTCAACCACTCCTAAG
>JAMKCH010017691.1:0-46524 GCA_023653785.1 Ophioderma brevispina | reverse complement strand
GCTGTGTGCTTTGTAAAGCGGCCATATAAATGCTCCTTTATTATTATAGTATTATGATATTATATTCACTAGAAGGGTTTTTTTTTTTCAATATGACTGCTTAAATTCCAGAAATGGCATAGTAAGGCTAAAATAGCCATCTTAAAGTTAAAATGAATGAACTTTGGGTGTTTCCAATGCAATTGTGTATTATGCCATTCCAATTATTAGACTTCATGATAAGTACCCTAGAGGGGCGCTTTTTTCAAAATGACTGCCAACTTATAGACCCTGCAAATTTGTTTATATATAGCCTTTTGCTATAAAAATGATCAAAACAATATATATCAAAGTGGAGATGTTTTGAATGTTTTTTAATTTTATTTCTAAGGATGCTGAACAATACTTTTAGGTCCAACTCCTGGGAATGTGGGTAACTCTTGACGATGTGTTTTTTTTAAAAATGGGGGGGTCAATTCCAGACTGGTATTATTAACCTAAAACAGCTTATTAGAATCAAATGACAGATTCTTGGATGTTTTTGCCTAAGGCTAATTATTTGTTTTTTAAAGTCAGGCGAAATCCGTCACATTGGGGTGGGCGGTGGGGGTCGTGAAAGATGCCCCAGGGCCGTCTGGCGCTCTCCGGGTGTGGATGGTGGAAATGGTTTATTAACCACCCGGGAGCCTAACAGACTTTTGTACACTCTCAAGACAAAAGAGCTGAGTGATTAAACATGGTTGACAGCACTGACGAGAGACCCCCTGAAACGGACGATTCAAATTAAGTGCAGCAATGGTGCCGTAAAGGAAGGGGGCCCAAGACAAAGTTTGTACAGGGGTCAAATTTTTAATTGAATCCTAATCATTGAAAAGTATACCATTTATTTGTCTAAACCACAAGGAATTCAGAAAGGTATAGTTTTGTACTATCTACCACGTAAAAAGTTTAAGAGTTATAGGCTAAAACTGCAAAAAATCAATAAAAAGGGTCAATTTCAGTTTGTACCGGGGTCAAATTTTCAAGTTGCTCCGATGTAGGATAAAAATGGTGCAAAATTATTTGATGTATTCATAGGATTAAAAATAAGACAATAGTTTTGACTGTCTAAAATGCTTATTACCGATGTAGGGGGCACAGAAGGTCCGTCCATTTCATACAAGGGGGCTTGACCTTGTGTCCCCCTACTTTCTTACTCCGCATTTGAGACCTCAAAACTATCCTTTATTTTGATGTCCTATGAGCTCCACCAATAATTATTGCAACGCATTTTTTATCCAAATCGGAGCAACTTGAAAATTTGACCCCTGTACCACTGAAATTGACCTTTTTTATTGATGTTTGCTGTTTTTAGCCAATAACTCTTAAACTACGTTGTGCTAGTAAAACTAAACCTTTCCTGAATCCTTGTGGTGACAATGACATTGTACACTTTTCAACAGGGATTGAAGCAATTTTAAAAATTTGACCCCCGTACAACTTTGTCCTTGGCACCCCCTCTCATTAAGGCACGCATTTGCTGCACTACGATTATGTTTCAGGGGTTCATGTCAGTCTGTCTCCATATTTATCACTCAAACCTTTTGTACTTGAGATGTGTTACAAATGTCTGCTAGCTCCTGGGCTTATGGTTTACCTAGATATCTTCAAGAAGAAAGCTATTCCCAAATTCAGTGAATCTGAGGCTGTTTAAGATTACGAGCGATTGTTCGTACCACACTGCTATAGGCATTGTGCTGTCATTTTCTGTCCCTTAAAAAAAAAAAAAAATTGGATTTCTTCTATAGGAGATCGAATATTGCACGTAAATTTGCACACACGTACATACATAGGCCCACCTGTCCAGATCCTATTAAAAATCTCAGTAATCTAATCTAAATAAAATTAGTAAACACAGTTGTATTCAACAATTACTCCAAATATATGGGATTTCTGGATCTGGATCGTTTATTCGCCAATAAAGCAGACCTGCGTCATGTTTACATTACTCGTTACTCCCGATGCACATTTCCGTAATATATCTTATTAACACTTTTCAGTCAGTGCATTAGAAAGGGGAATGGTGAATGTGACAATTTCTTTTTCAGTCAACCTTTTTACCAAATAATGGAACTACTATAGAGGCACAATAATTTAGATATGGTCCGCGAGTTGAGGGAAAATGTTTGAATACACGACACTAAGTAAATGAGTTGACATAATATGTACAATGATTGTTTAATATGTTCCTTTAGCAAATTACAGCTAGTACAGAAATATAAGCAACATTTTAATTGGAGATTGACAATATGCTTGTCCTATTTTGCAATGTTTTTCAAGAAAAAATACATTTCTTTGAAAAAAAGTGTTTTTTTTGTAAAAAAAAAAGCTCAAATTTATCCCACTTTCTTTTCATTTTGTGCCATTTTTCTGGAAAAACTAGCAAAAGTATTGTTTCAAAGTAGAAAAACACGGTGTTTTTTTCCACCTGTAGCAAACCTGTATTCCTGCGAACCCTGATCAGTTTCCAGTAACCAATTCTGTGCTGTAATGGCAAGTCTAGTCTCCACATGGCCGGGGATTGCCCCATAAACTATCCATCCCCATGGAAATATGCAAGATTTCTCACTTAATTTGGAAAACCGATTATTAGTACCAACCTTGATTGAAATTGGCCTTGATAACTGAACCATAGGGACTTTTTAAATCTTCTTTGAGAGCTAAAATTTGGACACAAAATTTCCTTTTTCACAAAAAAAATATCTAACAAATGAAGCAATTTAAGGTTTAGATTCTTACAAGTCGAACAGATTCGTAACATCTATCCTAAAACACAGGATAAAATCGTCCACTTGATATTTTGCCTGAATTTCAAATTGTGTGTTTTCACTTAGATTGGTATATTTCTATCAACATATAGGAACTCATAATATGATTAGGATCTAATATTTTTTAAACCTTGTATCTCTCATTATTTTATAAATTTATTTCCAACAACCCGTCCCACAAGGGATTCTTCTCAAAAATACCGATAACCAATACTTGCGAACAGGTACTTTTATGGTCATGGAGTTCTTATAATAAATGATGGTTTGATTCAAGATAAATTGAACACAATTTAAACGAAGGATTGTGCCTGTTCAATCAATCAGTTCAGCCATCAATCATCAATCAATCAATCATCAATGCACTCATCAATCATCATCAAATTAATTGCCATTGAAGAGTTGATTGGTGTATATGGTTAGCGAGCTTGACTTTTGACCAGACCCAAGGTTCCTGGTTGCAAATCTCAGTTCGGGCTATTGCTGGATATATTCTATAAGTACTCAATCTGGATTTTTCTAAAAAGTTTGAAAAACTAGAATTACCGACTCCCTCGTTGTCTCTCTCATCTCTCTATCACTCTAACACTCACTCTCTCTCTCTCTTCTGTACCCATGGTGTGTGTTTGGTCATGTTGCTTGTTAACAAAAAAACTCACGGATTAACTGCTGCCACATAGTTGAATAGATGGAATGCTTCTGTGCGAAACAATGTGATCTTCGATGGAATAGTGACATGAAAAGTGGTATATATTATGGTAATTATTATAATCTTTATTAATTTCATTTTCTAAGAATTAAAAATCACAAACTCGATGAAAATCATTTTTAGCTGTACAGCCGGGCTAATTAACAGCTATTAAAGATACTCGCTTTTCATGTTACAAATCGTTATTTCTAGACGTGCGGATCATTCCGAGGTAAACGACCGTGTAATTGCCTAATAGATAGTATCGAAGTCATTTCTTTGAAGATATCTGAATGCAACATTCAATGCAACGTAAAAATTGAAGCAGTTTGGTAATAAAATTATGTTCAACTTACTATATTTTACTTTGATTGTCTGCATTATTTTTAGAAACCCTCTTCAGAAATTCACATTCAAACACTCCTGTTTAATTTACTCTGTGAATAAAATCCGATGGAATATTTACGCAACATTAACGTTTGCTATACACAAGTGGTAGTTTCCAAATTTTTATCACGAAATAAAATAACCATATTAATTACTAAAGCGCGAACGTTAAGCTCCGACAATTTCTAAAGTTACGCTTCATATTACACGGTAAAGCGTGCTTAAATCGAGTGTCACGAATGAATTCTCGATTTTGTGTCATGTTATTAATGTTATTAGAATTAAGCCGTTTCAGCTACGCCCGACAGATACGATAGAGCTGATGGTACGTAGTGTTTAATGGTAGCGTTCTTGCATGAAAAAGTAGGGAAATGTATTCCAAATGGGTTAACTTACGTATCAAAAAATGGGATTATTGGTTTAAGCAGACTAAAGCAGAAGGATTTTTCCTCAACTAGATTATTTGATGTGTTGGTTAATCGTAGCCCAAAGGTCGACGTCATTAATCTTGCTTCTGAATAAATGCAATAGATTAAAAAATGAAAAAAAAAATATATATGCTATACGTTATCACTATTTCTGAAATTAAAGGTGATTGTTCCAATGTCTATTGTGTTCTGTTCTTGATAAGGGAGCCTGGCACTTGCATAAACTCCCCATCAAGTACCGTGGGAAACAAACTTGCGTTTTTGATGGTAGAAAAATAATGTATATTGCGAAGCCCTAATCAATATTGTGCTAATTATTGATGGTTAACCATTAAAACGGCATTTTTTTGTTTATATCTTGGGAATGAAATGGATTTGAAGGCTGAAATTTCAGGACGACAATGAAAAAAATACGGCCTTTCATTGTTATCAAAATTCTACTACTTTCGGATAAAAAAAGGGGAAGACGATCGGTACAGGCACCTTTTTTTTCAAAAGAGATCAGGTGAGCATGACGGGTGTAAATATATTGCAAAAAAGAACTACTCATGGTTTTCATTGTTTCTTTCGAAATTACTGAAGGTACAATCATGCTCGTCAGCTTACTTAAACACTCTAATATATACGTGACATGAACATAATATTATACCATGTATATATTCCCAGTCAAAATATATGTTATATCGAGGGTTTAGGGCAAAAAGGCCCCATCTGCAATAGCTGCCACATATTTGATTTGGCAGGTATAATTCTTAATAACAACACAACTGACAAATGGCAGCTATTGCAGATGGGGCCTTCTTGCATTAACCCTCGATATCATGTTTAAATCTTACTTGAAACCAACCCGAAGCCCCATAAGTCACTTATCAGGATCTCACTATAAGCCCACAACATGCTTAATGCCACTTGAAATGGTACACAAACATTTTAACAATAACGTCTTATTCACCGGATCAAAGTCGGTTTTGCTTGGACTTCAATGATGGACGAGTTAGAGTTCATAGGTTGCCTCTGGATAGGTTACGTGACATTTGAATATGAAATATGTCAGGATGGAAAAGACCAGCAAGGTTCGTAACAATAACTGGTATATTAACTGTGGAACACTTCATTGATGAAGTTTTAAAATAATAATAATAATGAGATCTATATAGCGCCTTTTACACAAGTAGGCAAAGCGCTGTAGCCAATTATTATTACGCTGCCATCAGGAAATCGTCACAATCATTTCGCTTCACCTAGGTCGGCAGCCGGCCAAGCGCACAATCCGATCAGCACTTAGAATGTAATATTCCCCCTAACATCTTGGGGTCGACGAAGCAGTGAGGTAAAGTGCTTGCCCAGGCACAACCTTGCCCACAGCGGGGCTCGAACCCACAACCTCAATCACGAGTCGGCCTTCCTATCCACTGACCACATGTGCCCTCCCCATAGCTTCCCCATCAATAAGGGAAGAAGAATACACTGTCTTCTGCAGACAATGGCAACCACACAGCAAGAATTAACTATGCACTGACTTTTGGTGACAAACCACACATCGTTTATCCTCCTGCATGGCAGGGGTCCGTCCCCAAACTCGTGCGTAACCTAGTGGAACTACTAACTCATTCGTACATGGCCAGATGCACATTGGTCCACTCAGTGCATGACATAGTGTAATACATAGATGTACGACTGCTTACTGGACAAAGGACCCCAGGTTATCAGATCCGTCACCATTAAACATCTTTTAGGATGACACTTGGCGGTCGTGTACATGATGAAACATTAGCCTCCGTCCACCAGCAACACTTCAGTCAGAAACTCAACTGAAGACTTGCGAGAATTGCCCAAATCGTCATCCATAGAGAAGCTTCTGCTCAGACCTGAAACCACAACCACAAGGTGACTAATGCATGGCAGACATTCAAGATATTTTAAGCCCCTACTTACATCTGAGCTGTCTCTGTGTCTGTTTATTTTTCGCGAGAGCCCGGGGGCTACTTGTATTCAAAGGTGGATATGATGGCGTGAACAAGAAAACGCGTAAAAGGGTGTCTTTTTCCAACAGGCGTGTACGCGCGTACTCTTTAGGTGTCAAAAACAGCAAAATACTGAAAAAGGGTAGTTTTTTTCTAAACCTAAGAAAGTGTCATGTATTATCTCATGAACAGGGATCAAAATCATCCAAAATATTGTAATCGTAACTTTGGGAGTAAAGCAAAGCAAGATATAAAGGGATATTTACGATTCAATGCACTGTGTACTTGTTTAAGGGTATACAATAACAGATTAAAATACTTGTTTAGTATGTGTTGAGCTTGTTTATTTAGTCCGTGAAAATTACGTTTTTAGGGTGCCTTTTGAAGTCCTGTTCACCAGGCATCATTATATCCACTTTGAATACAAGTCCACCCCCCCCCCCCGGGCGCGAGAGTGATGGTAGAACCAAGAACAAATTAATATCGGTACGAATTGTTATAACACCTTTGAAGCTCTGGGAATTTTTACCCATCGTTGATTCAACACTGATACATTCACCGTCTTGTCGCAAATTTGTCTTGTGGTTAATGACATTTGCTTCCAACTGTTTGAGTCTTCTATTGAAAATTGAATAAACGTTTTCAATTGAAACATCACGTGTTGTTACCCTGTATCTTTGCATCATACATGTACAATGGATATGTTTTTTTTTTAATTTTTATCCATCAGTCTGGTAAAAACTTCTGTTTGCCCCTCCGAAATCACTGTGGTATAGATTTTTTTATGACAATACTCTTGTACAAAAATGGCCCCAGGTATGTCACGTGCTCTATATCTGAGATGTCACAATACTAAGAATAAATAAAAAAAACTCTTGACAAGAATTTCATGTAAATGGGCCAGGGTATACAATTGATCTAAGATCTCAGATGTCACAATATTAAGAATAATATAAAAAACTTTGCGTGAGCTAAATTGATTTGCAACAAAAACACTAATCTGGGCAGCAGATTCAATTTGGTAGTACTCGCTCCGTCAAATAGCTCGAGATGTCAAACCACTTTAAGGAGAAACATACCACCCGATAAAATTCTATTTGGCCTTAGTTAAAATTATTTGTAACGTGTCAAAACGTGACGATACCATGGCACTGAAAGAATATAAACTAGCTAGTTTTTATTCGTAAATTATTAGATCGGATTTATCGCTAATAACTGCACTGGATTCCCTTTACCTGGAGTAAAAGTTTTTGTAGTCCGCCGGACTCATAGTCCACTATAACAGTACTCCTGTCCCCACCCCTCCTGTACCATGTAAGGAATTCTCATTTGTTCTGATCCTATCCAACCTATGCTTGCTGCTAAGAGGATGGAACCTGAACTTTAAATAAGGAAAAAATTCACACTGGAAGCAGTCGTCCCTCCAATTATGCCCACTCCTGAATTGTTGCCTGCGTTAGAAGCTAATACTTACAACCATGAACCATATGGTTTTGGATCCCACCACATAACCAAACGCCTAGGGTTTAATAATTTATTAAAAATCACCACCAACTTTTATTAATACTATTGATGTTAAATAGTCTTTAGCTCTTTAACGTCGCGTTCATTTGACCTAGTAGGGTTATAACTCAGAATCCCCTTCTTAAGTTTTTGGGAAGAGGTTTGAAGATGTTTGTTTCTATAGTTTTAAAGGGTTGCTTAATCGTAATTGTTGGGTCCGCCCTCTGGGAATGTGGGGAACTTAGTAAAATAAGGATAAAATTATTACAGGGGTAATTTGATATATACGACAAAATCGTCCAATGTCAAAGGTCATCACCGAAAATTAAGTCTTTATAGTGGCCGATTTCTTAAAACTGGTTTACTGTTAGCCTTTCCACAGGATTGCAACAACATGTAGTTGACACTCATTTGTATTTGTTTATCGAGATAAATGACAAACAAGTTCACCCCATTGACCCTATTGATTCGCCGAATTTTAAAATTATTTAGAGGGTGCAAACTGTTCTTGGTGCAGTATTGGGCAAAGATGAACATTTTGAGCCCCATTTTTTAAAGAATCGGAGCAAATATTTAAATTTAAAGACCTATCAGTGATTCTCCTCCTTCTCTTTGCTTCTTCCGGATGAGACCAATAATTAAACTTTGCATGAATAGCTTAAAAAGTGACGGGATGTATCTGTATCATCCTCATAAGTTACTTTTTACAACTCAAGAATCGCAGAAAGGAAGAAAACGGGAGGGTTCAAAGATATACTCTCCTCCTACAATTTACGTGTTTTAGTAAGTGTACGTTCGGACACTAATGACTAAAATACCCCGATTTTGTACTTATTAGCTTGCTTCTGGCCTTATCATTTTTAGGGTATTTAAGGTACCTGTACTTGTTACAGACATGCAAAAAATCTGATCTTTTATGATATTTGTTCACATTGTCTGATATTTAGCAATTCACTGATATGCCTTTAACCTTTTCGTGATACTTGACCTTTGACCATATTTGTCATATCTCCGTAACCATACGTTTAAGTAGTACAAACTATACCTTTTTTAATCTTTGTGACAATACAACACTTGGTTACCTTTTTTACGCAACCCCAGCATTTTATTCTCTCCAGATTTTCCGCCCACACTTCAGGAGGGCACCCCTGCTAACTTTTGGGGTTCATTAACTCTTCACAGAAGATAACCCACTGAAAGTGATCCTCGCTCTCCACGGTCACCGTCAATGGTCTCCAAATGACCGCACTAACGCTTTGTGTTACTGACGTACGTGAATTATTTTCCGTTATCTGTAAAACATAAAATGTAAACTAAAAATGAAGACTGGTGACACCTTTATGTAAGCTGCGGTTTATTACGTTGCACAGTGGGCCAGGATTAGGCAAAAGTGTGCCAAAACTCAATAACTTTCTTTGCAAAGCCTTTACATTCCATTTTTCGGACATCTTGAGGGATTGAGGCCTGCAGAAATTCAAAAATTGCATTAACAAATATGTATGACGTCATCAAATACTGTTTTTTGATTGGTCGAGAATATTTTTCAAGATTAAATCCAGACCCATGTACATCCAATGACTGATTACAAGGACATAGGGTTTGTTGACCCAAGGAAATCGATTAAAAGCATTTTTGAATTCCTACGACTTCATCAAATTGCTGTTTTCTTGATTGTTCGAGAATTATTTTTCAAGATTAAACTCGGACCCAAAAAATACTTCGGTGATTGTCATGATTAGGGTTTGATGACCCGCAGAAATCGAGTGAAGCATTTTGAGATCCTATGACGTCATCAACATACTGTTTTCTGATTGGTCGAAGAATAATTTTCAAGATTAACACTCAGACCAATATATAAACAATGGTTTTTTGCATGGGATATCCGGTTTGGTGACCCAAGGAATCGAGTGGAAGTATCTGTGAGTTCCTATGACGTCATGGATATGTTTTTTTTTAAATTTTTATCACTCAGTCTGGTAAAAACTCTGGTTGCCCCCCGAAATAACTTTGGATAGATTTTTTATGACAAGACTTCTTGTATGCCCAGGGTATGCAAGTGATCTAAGATGCTGAGATGTCACAATACTAAGAATAAATAAAACTCGGACAAGATTACATGTATGCCCAGGGTATACAAGTGATCTAAGATTCTCAGATGTCACAATATTAAGAATAAATAAAACTTTGCGTGAGCTAAATTGGATTTGCACCATCTAATCTGCAGAGAGTCAATTTGTACGCGCTCCGTTCAAATAGCTAGAGATGTCAAACACCACTTTAAGGGGAGAAACTATACCACCCGAGAAAATATCTATTTGCAGTAGTTAAAATTATTTGTAACGTGTCAAAACGTGACGATACCATGGCACTGAAAGAATATAAACTAGCTAGGTTTATCGTTAATTATTAAGCGGATTTATCCCTAATAAACTGAACGGGATTCACTTTACCTGAGTAAAAGTGTTTTGTAGTCCGCCGGACTCATAGTCCACCTTCAACAGTACTCCTGTCCACCACCCCTCCTGTACCATGTAAGGAATTCTCATTTGTTCTGATACTATAAAACCTATGCTTGCTGACTAAGATGATAGGAACCTGACTTTAAATAAGGAAAACAATTCACACCTGGAAGCAGTAGTCCCCTCCAATTATGCCCACTCTGAATTGTTGCCTGCGTTAGAAGCTAATACTTACCAACCCTGAACCAATATGGTTTAGATCATCACCACATAACCACGCCTAGGGTTAATAACTTTATTAAAAATCACCACCAACTTATTAATAACTATGAATGTTAAAATATTCTTTAGCTCTTTATACGCGGTTCATTTGACCATAGTAGGGTTATAAATCAGAATCCCATTCTAGAAGTTTTGGGAAGAAGGTTTGAAGATGTTTTTCTATAGTTTAAAGGGTGCTGAATCGTAATTTTTGGGTCCACCCTCTGGGAAATGTGAGGAACTTAGTAAAATAAGGAGTAAAATTAGTACAGGGGTAAATTTGAGATATAAGACAAAATCGTCCAATGTCAAAGGTCATCACCAAAGGTTAAAATCTTTAATAGTGGACCGATTTCTTTAAAATGGTTTCAAATTGTTAGCCTTTCCACAGGGATTGCAACAAATGTAGTTGACACTCTCATTTGTATTTGTTTATCGAGATAAATGACAAACAAGTTCAACCCCATTGACCTCTATTGATCTCCGAATTTTAAAATTATGTTAGAGGGCGCAAAATGTTCTTGGTGCAGTATTTGAGGAAAGATGAACAATTTGAGCCCATTTTTAATGAAATCGGAGCAATATTTAAGATTTAACCTTTCGTGATGACCTTTGACATTTGACCATATTTGTCATATCTCCGTAACCATACGTTGTAAGTAGTACAAACTATACCTTTTTTAATCCTTGTGACAAGACAAACACTTTGGTTACCTTTTTACAGCAATCCAAGCATTTTTATTTTCCCCCCTCCTGGATTCCGCCCACACTTTCAGGAGGGGCACCCCTGCTAAATTTGTTCATTAACCTTCACAGAAGATAAATCCACTGAGAAGTGATGCTCTGCTCTCCACGGTCACAGAATTGCTCCAAATGACCCAACTAACGCTTTGTGTTACTGACGTACGTGAATTATTTTTGTTATTTGTAAAAAACGATCAAATGTACTAAAAATGAAGACTGGTGTACACCTTTTGTAAGCTGCGGTTTATCTACGGTGCACAGTGGGCCAGGATGAGGCAAAAGTGTGCCAAAACTCAATAACTCTCTTTGCAAAGCCTTTACATCTCATTTTCGGACCATCTTAGGGATTTGGAGGCCTGCAGAATTCAAAAATTGCATTAACAAATATGTATGACGTCATCAAAATACTATTTTCTGATTGGTCGAGAATATTTTTCAAGATTAAATCCAGACCCATATACATTACAATGACTGATTACATGGACATAGAGTTTGTTGACCCAAGGAATCGATTAAAAGCATTTTTGAATTCCTACGACGTCATCAAAATGCTGTTTTCTGATTGGTCGAGAATATTTTTCAAGATTAAACTCGGACCCACATAAAATACTTCGGTTGATTGCATGGATATAGGGTTTGATGACCGCAGAAATCGAGTGGAAGCATTTTTGAGATCCTATGACGTCATCAAAATACTGTTTTCTGATTGGTCGAGAATATTTTTCAAGATTAAACTCAGACCAATATATAATACAATGGTTGTTTGCATGGATATAAGGTTTGGTGACCCAAGGAATCGAGTGGAAGTATTTGTGAGTTCTTATGACGTCATGAAAATGCTGTTTTCTGATTGGTCGAGAATATTTCATTTGTCTCTGAGTGGGTTCCTCATAAAATGATTCTATTGTTTCAGATTACAAACGATTTCGAGATTTTTTGTCATTGTATAGGATAATCTTTTCTCAGATATCTGTATAATTTAAAGGCGGAGATGGACGAATATACTGAACTTATATAGGTATTGCATGGTAAGCGTATTTGTACATGTAGGTCTAAGCGTATCCGGTCTGTGCTAATTACGCCACCACGTGCAGTTTTATCCTATTTTTGGTCGTACCGGCGACATAAAACAAGCCCTAGCATTGAAGACTGCAGAGGCTGCAAGTAAATTTTGGTATCATTATAAAGAACAACTTTTTAAAACGTCTGTATTAATTTAGAGGCGGAAATCGACGGAAATCATAACTTCCTGTTTCTATAAAAAAATGGGATGATTTGATAGATTTTTCAGACGTTTAGGGATTAAAATTTCTTGAACGGGAAAAATTGTGTTCACCTTACTTAATATAGTATTCTGCAAAGAAGATTTTACCACTAGGATAGAAGAATAGATAATTAAAATTACCTTTAAAGAGATACAGAGTTTCGAATCATATTGATGTTTTTAGATGGAAATAATTTTACAGCAATTTTGAACTGTAACTGGATAAAATAGTAACTTCAAAATATACAAGAGTTGAAAAACTTTTGGAATATATTCTTGAGAGACCTCTTTCAAATAGCAATACAAATAATAATACAAAAAAAAAAAACAGTGGTCGCCAAATTAGGGTTTTGGAACCTTTGAATGCCCTGCGGCCCCACTGTGCGGTGGTGTCCGGTTACGTACGTAATTCATGTTTCTAAAAATTGAAAAAAAAAAAGTTGGCCGTCGTAAGTGTTTGAAAATTCATCAAGAAGGCGAATAATACCGAAAGGCATTGTGGGGAAAAATGGATTCGCACGTAGAGATTGCGTGGTAACTTTTCCGTGTCTGCGAGTACGAAGTACCCGACAAAAACGTTCAATTTCTCTCTAGGTTCTATAGGTTAAGAACCAATTAGATCATATTTAAAACAATTTTAAACATAGTAACGGACCCTCTGATGCCAAAACTTTCCGGAGATATTTGAGATTTAGTTTCACTTACACACATCATGACGACTGATAACGTTAATCTCTCAGCGCAGTACCCAATTAAGATATATCTTTGCACAGACTCACACTTTCCGGACCGCCGTTCGGTTATGTGATGAAAAAAAGTAACACTAAAGAACACTCTAAAAACATTTACTCAAGGCGGTGAGTAAATAGGTTGATAAGAGGTTAGGTTACCGGGGGGGGGGGCCAATTCTCAATGACAAGGGGGTATCACCGTGTCCAAGCAATCACAAAAAGCACCCTAAATACGTATTTCGAAGCTTGAATTTTCACCCCTAAACATGTATCAGGAGCGCAATTAGCTACCCTAAACAAGTACTTGATGGAATATGCGCCCTAAACAAGTATCAGTAGCGCAATTTTGCATACCCTAAACAAGTATTTTGTCTTTCTCCATACCCTAAACAAGTAATTGATGCTATTACCCCTTTATACGTAAAAACCCAAAACCATATTCTTTTGGACATCAGAGAGGCTTGTCTGAGCTTGGTGTAATTCAGAAAATATCTGGGGAAAGTTAATTTTCAGCCAGGATATGTATCCGAGGAAAGGTTAAAAGGGGAATGCATTTTGAGCCAGGGGCGTATGCCAAAAATTATCAGGACGGCACGGCTACGGACTAGTCGAAAAAAGTCGACGATATGGCTGATGAGCGGCCATTGCGCTACATGCAATCTTCACTTTCCAAACGCATATTTTCATGCGAATTTGATAGAAATTTGTAAGTGATTCACTATAACAAAATATTGATATGATAAATGGGCTTATAAAAAGTTAAAGTGTCACAGAGAATTCATATAGTAAGTGGCGCGGGAGGGGGTACCGCCCTCTCGCGCGCGAAGCGCGGAACCCATGTCAAGCAATGTTTGCTTTCCGAAATACATTTTCTCATAAAAAAACAATTTGATATTTGTAAGTGGTAAACTTTAAAATCCATATAGGCCAATGATCGACGGTATAACCAGTAAAATATAGGTCATGCATGTAGGCCTAAGGTTTATTTGAACTAATCATAAAATTAAAGGTGTTCATGGAGAGTTCGTAAGCGGCAAGGGGCGGGTCGCAGAAACCTTGAGGTATTTAGTTTTCAAGACATTTCCTATGGGTCTAAAGGATCCGGGAGAATTCGCATTTAGAGAACGTTATTTTCGGCACTTATTTCCGCATTTGCAGTGCAGCGATAAATCGGCATTTTCCCCGAAAATTGCCGAATCCGCGCAATTATGCACCCAAATTATGTCAAAGTCATTTTAAAAAGTTATAAACCTAGAATTGACTGACATTTGAATAAATTATGAGTTTTAATTGCTAAAACGTTGTCCGTTTCATGGGTAAGTGATAGGCCTGTACTAAAAATCATGTGCATGGTTTCTTTCCCTAAATTTTGGAAATTTAGGGATTTGAAAGCACAGGTTTGAAGACAAGTACAGAATTCCGGAACACTTTCAAATTTTTTTTATGCTGAAATGAATATGGACCCTTAATGCGCAAGTCCTCATTTAGAAAATATAACCCTTTTTCTTGATTTTGGGTGATTTTTAGACCCTTTTCACGTTACGTACGTAACCTACCTGATCCTGAAAAAAAACTACCCTTTTTACGTGGATTCTTGGACACGGATGATACCCCCTTGTCTATGAAGACTGATCCCCCCGTGGTTGGGCACCGTAGACTTAGTCCGGTGACGGCGGAATCTCACCAACTTCACAGTCATGACAAGTCCATTGCATCACCACAATAATAATTATTATTATCTGATTATAACTTGTTGGTGTAAAATATCAGAATGGCCAGCATTTCCGCGACATCCTAGCTTGTGGTCAGCCGTTGATATGTCCGCGGCAATTCTTGTGCTGCACGTGTATGGAGTCAAGATTTAATCAGCATGCACTTACGGATCAGAAATTACACCGTGTTGAGTCTGATCTTACGCAACGTTGACGACTTGCTATAGCAAGCTTATGAATTGGGCAACCTTTCACCGAGTGACTTGATGCCTGTAATACTGTGAGCGCTGTGTATTCCAATGTGGATTCACTATATTGCTCAGTAAACATATAGGTTGTATATATTGACAGAATGGTATTTACAATTGATCTGACAAATTTATAACCTATAGTTTTACTGGTGCATATGTCAAAATATCTGGAAGTTTCGAGTGTACTGAAAAAGCCATTTTACTCAACCTGGTGAGCAACCTGTAGCTTTCTCATGAATTACGGTTTGCGTTATACCTGCATTCAAAGTATTACTCAATGTCATTTGAGTAAAATTAATGTTGCTCAACAGTTGGACAAACAGTGTGCTCAACATAATAGACAGGTTAGATTTTGATAATTTCTAAATACTGTTGGCATTTTTTGTTAAAAGTGGTTAAGCAAGTGTTTCAGGATAATTTGAGGGTGCTGAATTCAAAAATGGCTGTTAACAGGTGCGCCGTTGCCGTTTTCACCTTCAAAATTCGAAAAAAACAAAATGGTCGCCGTTTCAACACAATTTGTGCTAAAACGCGGGTTTAAGGCAACATAGAAGGTTAGAAGTGGTGGCAATACCCATGTTTATGACACCGAGGATTCCATATTGACTACTACAAAACTTGTACCTAGCTTGGGTTTGCCGCCATTTTGAAATTCAAGATGGCTGCCATATTAAGGAATAACTATCCAATGCCTTTCATGTTATAGACAAAGACGTGTAGAGCAATATGCATGTTTGTGACACTGAGGACTCCATATGGTGCCTAGATCAGCCGATTGTCAGCCTTTCATTGCCTTTGAAAAAATGAAATTTCAACCGACAATAGATTTTTTGCATCAGGTTTATTCCAATTAAGTGCCCCGTTATGCATCTGGGAAACTTTGACCTGGAAGCAGTCGAATGCATTCTGAATGACGTGAACAAGAGAACGAGGGTAGGCATTTCCACCCTACTGTCGCTTGCTTCAGGTTTTGAACAAAATAAAGAGAGACAGGCAATGGCCAACCCAAGCTTGCTATCCATTTCTGATTCAACTTGTAGCACCACCACTGCTTCTTCCACAGTGGGAAAGGCTAATGACACAACCTCACAAAGGCCAGCCAAACCCACTTATGTCAACATTACACTTAGCGGCGGGTGGAACCTAGGCATAGATCATGTCAACAGGCTTTTCGGAACAGGTTGTCGAAGTTATGCTCCAAGTTGGACCTTTTACACATAAGTAGCAACAATGAACCGGGGAGGCTTGTGTTGGCTGGTGGTCTAAAAGTGTACATGCAATCCCATTTTGAGCACCTATAAAAGAAATACTGGAGTTACTGGTGGACATTGAGAAGAGAGGCTTAAATGTACCGGTAAAGATTAGCTCTTTCACATTATCACGACCAGATAGGGGGAAACCAGTTGGAGAAAATTTACTGGTGTCTGCATTGATGAAAGGTTTTAATCGCAACCCCAGATATTCATAGAAACATGGAAAGTGGAACCGGTGCTGAAATTTTCCTGTGACTTGCCGCCTTGGGAAGATCTTTCTCAAAAGATGTTGTCATCGAAGTTAGCCTTGATTTTAGCCCTTGCCACATCAGGGAGAAGTCATCTTTGACTAGTAATGATTTCAAGTTTGTGGAGTTTCCAAGAGTGTTCTATATTTAATTCCTTCTCGCTTGCAGAAACAGAGTAGACCTGGTTATCCAGTTAAGAGTGTTGAGATTGAATCCTTTTCAGATATATAGGCCCGATGCATTTATCAACTTCAGCATATTGTGGCAGTGATGTTTGCCTTTCCACAAATGCTTTTAGAGCAGGAAAAGCCACCAACAGTTCTAAATAATGTGGTATTTCCGTTCCTCGTTGAACCACTTCTCCTGTGTCTGTTGATGGAGACAGTGATCTCCACGACCTTGGAGAAAGCCATCTGACATGATTTTCAGTTCTGGATGAGGGCGGGTTGGCGTAGTGGCTCACCCTCTCACCTTATATCAATGCGACCCAGGTTTGATTCCCTACGGAGCCAGTGTCGTACGTGAATTTGGTTGCCGAGCCATACGTGTCCTTGCAAGTTTCTCTGAGAACTTCAGTTTCCTCCTGCATTTGAAATCGGACTTCTTTTCATAAAGCCTTTCTTGTCGTTCTGGATTTACTCGTTGTGTTGTAGCAGCCTAAGATGCTCCACAGTGGCACCCTGAGTACTTTGGTGGAGTTGTCGCGCATTATAAGAACGGGGGGAGGGATCACAGTATGACGAGGATATGGATTGTTTGTAAGGCTCGCTCTCCACCCGGGGGCATCGGTGACAGAGGACTGGAAAAAAATAGGGGTCTGTCTTGAGGTGAGAGACAGCCCAAAATTGCCCCAAATAGGGGTTTTTCATGGTGACAAATGCAAAATTTTCCCCAAAAGGGGGTATTTGGTTGGAAAGTGGGGAACATTTTCAAAAAAGATGGGTCTTTGGGTGAGTTTTCAAAAGTATGGGGTCTTGGGTGACAACGGTGCTGAAAAAGGGGTCTTAACACCCTCACATACGTATCAATTCCAAGATGGAAGTGCCCCCCGGGTATAAGATTAGATTATTAGTATTCACTTCGGCTTCCCATTCCAGTTGTATAAAAAGCATTTTCCACCAGTTCAATTCTTTAAGGTCTCTCTCTGTGACGCTTCTCTCTTCTCACTCTCTATCCTACTCGCTCCTCTCTCTCTATCTATCCACAGAGTGAATATAAGATCGCTTTGCAGCGCTAGACATCTATCGGGCTAGAAGAATGTCTTCCGCCATTACTCCCATTTTTTCTATCACACTGGCCATTCTGGTTTTAGTTGCTGTTTTGTTTCTTAATGAATGTCCTAACAACTTCTTCTGTACTGAAGTCACTTTTCTTCTGGAAGGTTTTGGAGTCATTCACAATGAGGATTTGGTTTGTCTGAATAATTGTTGTATCAGAATCTAAAGGTACCATGGCCCGATCGCTAATAGCCCTCCGTCCCAGGAAGCCAGATTTTACGGAAGTGGTCAACATTTTGGTTTTATCAGAAGAAAGCTACTATTTTCTTCATTTACCCTGTGAAATCTTAGGGCCAAAGGATGTTTGTTTGGAAGTAATGAGCGAAAATGTACCCCAATTTGGTTCGACCAATATTAATTTTTAAAATTGACCCAAATAAGTAAAAATCAAGTTTTTGCTCTCACATGAAAACGATTGAAATTTCGGCGCTAACTTTACAGATGGGGCTTTTTGGAGACGGCATCTAAAGATGAAAACCTCATATCCTTAAATTCGGGCCATCCCCCTGTAAAATAGGTGTTCTTCAAATCGATTGCGGTTCATAATCTTCTGATTGCCTCCGACATTTTGGCAAAATGGAGATTCCAATTTGAAATGCTCCGTTCTGTTTTGATTCCGAAATTTCAGATTGAAGAACCGGTGTGAAAAGTCAATTATACTCCGCCGGGAGCAAAGGTCGGGGGGGTCCATAGATGACAATGGAATATTAAAGCATGAAACTAATGTTCGTGTGGGAAGGTCAACTGAATCGAGTGCCCTATTTTTTACGTTTTTGGTAGCCGGGACTATGAGTAGCGGCGGACTCTATAATACTTTTACACCTGTGTTACCCCCCTCGATTTGCAAGATAAGTAGATTGGATGTTAATACCTTGCCATGCCGGAAGACAAAACTGTGTATGGCCTGTGTACCCTTTCCCATAAACCGTAACCGAATCGTCCCAGAGACTCTCTGGCGCTGAAGTTAATGTTCTAGTTTTGGGGGTTGTGCTTGTTATTATATTTGGCTGATATAATGGTAATTATATTTGGACTTGTCATAGTGTGTGGAAGTCCTGAGAGACCGGTTAGCGTTGCTGATAGTATGGACGAAACCGGTCGTCTGCAAAAAAACTTCTATGTCCCCTATTGCTTCATTGATATGTGAACCAGAGGATGAAGGAATGCCATCGCGTTTGCCTCCGTGGGGGTGGGGCTGACACCCCCTGTGGGACCGTTCGGAGAAAGAAAAGAAAACCCACTTATAAAAGGTTCTGCATTGTCTGTCTATAAACATTTTTTTCAAAATGACAGTAAACAAGGCTAGGTATTGCAGTAGCCAATAAGTAATCTTCAGTGTCATAAACATTAAACATGTTTATTGCTCTGCATGTTTCTGTCCATAACATGAAAGACACTGGATATTTGATTCTAATTAAATGGCAGCCATCTTGAATGTCAAAATGGCAGCAAACCCAAGCTAGGTACAAGTTTTGTAGTATCCAACAGGGAATCCTCAGTGTCACAAACATGGGTAATGCTTTGCATGTCTCTGTCTCTAGGCTCCTAACATGAAAGGCGCTGGATAGTTGATCCTAACAGTATGGCGGCCATCTTGAATTTCAAGATAGCAGCAAACCCAAGCTAGGTATAAGTTTTGTAGTAGCAAAAACTGAATCCTCAGTGTCATAAACATGGGTATTGCCACCACTTCTAACTTTCTATGTTGCCTTAAACCCAAGTTTTAGTACAAATTGTGTTGAAATGGCGGCCATTTTTTTTCGAATTTTGAAGGTGAAAACGGCAACGGCGCACCTGTTAACAACCATTTTCGGATTCAGCACCCTCGAAATACCCTAAAACAGTTGCTTAACCACTTTTAACATAAAATGCCTCCAGCACTTTAATGGAGCACTAATATTCATTTTTTGACCTATCAATAAGTTGAGTCAAAACATGTTACTCAACGGTTGAGCAAGGAATCTACTCAAATACAGTATAAAATATTACTCCTTGTGAGTTAAGTAAAGTTTTATCACCCTGTTGAGTAAAATATGTCACAGCTCAACTGCTGAGTAAAGCGGATTAAAATTTTACTCAACAAATGTTGAGTCAAATATTGACTCTTTTACTGAGTAAAACGTTACCACAAGAAAGAGTAAAACTGCTACTCAGCCTTTGTTGAGTCAAGTTTACTTAACAAAAGACCTGTAAGGAACCATAAGGAGTAAAATATTACTCAGGTTGAGTAAAAAAAATATTTATAGTGTACCCAGTGGGCATTTGATTTCGCTATTTGTGCTCAACGAAATAAAGCACAGTCATCCGTGTGAGGTCTTGCTTTATTCCGTTGTGAACACAAAGGCACGTAACCTATTATCTGGACAGATTCGACAATTGGACAATTTCGACGCAACAGACGTCGTATTTAATCTAGGCCGTTCTATAAAAAGAATATTCATCTTGTACTTGAGTGGGTGTATCGCTTATTAATCACAATCCAAAATATGACAAACCCGGTGTAGAAGTAACCATTGTCCGGCGTACTCATAGTCCGATAACAATTGTGAACAATAGGGCAATCGATTCAGTTGACTCTTTACGCAACAATAGTTTCACGCTTTATTCCGTTATCGTCTATGGAAGCCCGGACTATGGCTCCCACCGGACTATATCTGCTTTCACACCGGTGAAGCAATGGAGGTATCAGAAAAAAATAATAGCAGCAGAAAGATATTTCTTTTAACTTCTTCTTTACTCTGTATAGGCGGTATGCGTTTCTCGGTAGCTTGGATGATTTGCGAGCTCATCTGCTTGCAAAGATAAGAGTGGACTTGAGACATTTGCAGCTTCTGACAGGACAAATGCAGTGCGACACGCATCCTTAATGTGGAGACCTGTTATTGGGATAAAGAGAGCGTCTGTAACATTGAAATTGAACAAGTTCTGTTGAAATTAGCAGAGAATTCTGACAGCGCGAGCGAATCCGACGCAGGCGAAGATTAATGAGCGGTAAGTTGTTATATTAAATAAGTGAATATTCCAAGGGTTATGCGCTTCCCCCACCCACCCGGTCGCTTGATATATACAATCTCTATGAACATTTTACATGATTTATTCGAATAAAACTAACTCCATACCATATTTACTTTCTTAAAAAACCGTTGATCATACCTATATGCGTTATAAAGTGTAGCACTTTATATCAAATTTTGAATGAGAAAGCGAACATTGCAAGGATTCACACCTTCGGAATTCTTCATGAATACTTTACATATCGTCCGTGGTGCATGACATGTGACAGTGACGGATTTTAAACAAAAAATACGAATCTTGTTTTCGAGAGAAGGAAAATCGCATTTGAAAAATGGCGAACTCTAAAGAGTCGGTAAACATCCTTATAATACGATTCAAACGATCAAATTCAGATTCAGATTAAGAAACGAAATGAACAATTTGCAATTTATTTTTATATTCATGAATTTTTACTTGAAAAAAATGGATGCAAAACATTGGAAAAGTTAATCATCTTATCCGTCACACCAAAATTTAGGCAAATTGGCGATTAGCTTCATGACATAGTGACGGATGTTGAATTTTCCCTACACTAAAGCGTTATTCAGCATCCGTCATTATGGAATACAACAATCGACGATTTCCGAACATCCGGCAACCCAGCGTTCGTCATCGCGAATTTTCTCAATTTGGTTTATGAATAATGACGTATGTTGAGTGGATTGCCGAGATTCACCGCTTTGAACTTTAAATATAATATAAATTTCTGGTATTAGCAATATTTATAAATTAATTACATAATTTTGCTTGTGTCAGTGATAAATTTAAGATGAGAATATTTACTAACAAAAGTATTTAAAAAGCCCTAGTGGGAAATCAAGCATACGCTTCTATGACAGAGGATTCAACACTATGTAGTACACCAAAGTCTCTTTATATAACATCGACTTTATTGAAAAGCGAGCAGCAATAAGCAGGCAAAATACAATAAAGAAGTTCAAGAAGCCCAGGACAAGTACCTGAGCCAGCAGAGCTGACTCAGGTACCATGCAGGGCGAAACAGACTACAAAATGGAGAGAAAAATAATTACGTATTAAAACATAAATAAACAGTTAATATACAAGGTGGTAAACAAACTCAGGTTATGAATTACATAATAATATAATTACGATTATTAATTAATGAAATACTTGAAAGCTTCGGCACTTGGCATATTTGAAGACTTTGATATTTAGTACCATTTCCCTTAATTTCGTAAATATGATAACAATTCAATATCCGTCACTATGTAATATACCCAACGATTTGATGTTTAGGGTCAAGTTAAAGAGACAAGGAGATTTCCAGAAAGAAGCGCCCCCAATTTTGTCGAACCCTGGTTTTTTGCATATTTGGAATGCTTACTAATGTATTAGATCACACCTGAAGTGAATTAGACGAATACGCCGTCTTTATGTAATAAAATGATGATTTATAGTGCTGCAGTATCAGGTGAAAAGGGGCCTTAGATTTCTACCAACCAGGGCTGGGATAATAACATTTGCTATCATAGCTAAAACAGATCCTTGAGTTCATGAAAATACGTGATAACAAAAATAAACTGATGGCAATTTGCATAAACCAACAATTTCCAGAATGGCCGCCATTTTAAAGGTAATAGCACTAGCATGGTGACTTAGTGTCGGAATGTATGTTGTCTGGGTCAAGAAGTTCTATATACAATTGCCAGAATTGTCTGAGTCATTGAAATTTATATACACGGCTATTTTTCAAGATGGCCGACATCTCGTCAAAGAAAGAAAACCGTATATTTACCCTTGCGAAATGAATATGAGAATAGACAAAATTTTGTGCCATTTAGTGCCTCACTGTCAAGCGTATTTGCATTACTACCAAATGGTCAAAAGTGAGTTTTTGGACAGGTTAGGAGAGAACTGGCCACATTCTAAAGCACTGGGTCATTTCCGAAGTTTGAAAATTGGCAGAGAAAAAGTTTTCCTCAACAGCTACCTTTACCTAATAAATCTCGGGGAGGCCAAACCCAAAAATACAGAAACCAGAAAATAAAAAAATTTCTCCGGTATCTTACAAAGATCTATCTGCAAACCAACACAAACAGAATAGAATTAATATAAGCTTGGTCTTTTGTCGGAAACGGGTGGAAATGATTATCTCTAACCATCTTACAAATAACCTATTGCAAGTCAAAACACACCCTACAAATTGCGACATGTTCTTAACATTCTGGCCTGTCATCCAATATAATTAATATGACAAAAATGTACAGGCTAAACCCAGTTGGATTAGGGGAGAGAAGAAATGATGATAGTAAAAAATAGATAGCAAAACAATTTATTTTAAGCATGGCACGAAAAGGCATTCGTTTTTAGTAACGATTTCCTAAATTGTAAACGGTGATAATGTTGACAAGAAATGAGTTTGTCGAAAAGAAAAATTTAACACTCCAATCGATTTTGTACTTTTTGAAAATTACGTAAATAAATATAAAAAATATTTTCGATAATTACCGAAAAAAATCAGACATAGATTATCATTACAAACCCGTTCGCCCTTCTCATGTTAATATAATATTAAATGATAAAAAAGGATTTTGATCATTCTTTACAAGATGCCCATAACTAACACAATTGTTGAACAAGTTGCATTACATACATGTATGTAATGAAAAATTATAAATTTGCTAGAGCTAGTGAATAAATAATTTGTAAACATGGGAAGTCAGAAACGGGTGGCTAACCCTAGTGGTATACTCATAAGCTTTACATTACATATAACATTATCACAATCGGGTGGGCAGACCCTAACCCATTCCCCGAGGTCTACTCTTAAGGGGCAGTGATCCTCAAGCAAATTGGGTACTCCACATGTAGATCTTATGTACCCCGAGGGCCTTTCGTTAAGGTTTTAACTACCAGTACAACTAGAACAATCGGGTGGTAGACGGGCCTGACAACCCCGAGGGCCAACTTTAAGGCTATATAATTTAGAATCAAATAATACCCAATTTGGATGGCATAATTGAACAGACCGGAGGGAATCTCCTAGCCCAATGCCACATTAATATCTGAACCATAAACTTCCAAAACTGTAGCATTGAACTAGAATTTAACCCACCAAGAAAACATAAATGGATAAACTATATGGCATCTAAGCATATTAAGCAGCACTAACTTTTATTAATAAAGTATCAGGTTAGCAGGTGGAAACCTTTTACGAAAATACCAAGGGTGTCTACTTGTAGAGTACTCGATATAATCTAGAAATCTTGAATAAAATGGAGGTTTGAACAGGAGGAAGTGGCCCATACCTTACCCATATCACAGAGGGATTACTCTGGTTGAGTACTGCCTTCTTATTACATATCACAGAACGATTTACAAAATGTTGCTATGAGGGAGGCTCCCTATTATAGTTAGAAGGGGCATGTAGTAGAGTTAGGGGCCAAAGGCACTCAAAACCGCCACACAATTTACTTGCTAGAGTAAATTTGCCCACCCCCCCCCCGGTCAGCCGAAAACAAAAATGAAAGCAGAAAAAAAATTGACGCATAAAAATAGCCCATAAAACACAAATTACGCAAGAAAATGAGGAATTGGAGAAGTAAAAAAGGGGGGGCCGCATTAAATGCAGCACCAGATCTGAAACTTGTGGGGGGGGGGGGGGGGGTGGGAATTAAAAGAAAAATCATGCAATTGCTATAGATGTGAATTAAGCTTCACTGACTATATACCCCTCTACTGTAGGTGGATAAATAAAATAATAATCAAAGCTTTTTGCACCTAAGAGCTGCACGCTCCCATACGAGGATACACAGAGTAAGTAAATGTCACAACTAAGAAGAAAAGGACACAGACGAAGCAAGCATCGTCGTATCCTTGACACGACAACACAATTAGAACATAGTCAACTAACCCATTTTTGAGCAAGCAGGCAATAATTTTAAGATTTTGGATACAGAGTATTGTGCAATAATTGGAATCTTGAAAGAGGAGCGACCATTTTACTTTCCAGTGACTCCCGCTGGGAATTAAGATGGCAATGCCACAGTTAGTTAGTTGACTTTCCTTGAAATTCGACTTATGTACATATACAGGCTGGCACGGACACAATGTTTTTGAAAACCAAGTTATTGCGATTTTACAAGAACATAGATGCCGAAATACTATGGTTACACTGTCGTTAATCGGGTACCACTGTTCATCTACTCTTCTATATTAGGTAAAGTTAATGCAATTGCCTTAGCTATAATTCCAGCAGTGGATAAATTAGGTTCATATAAGTGAGACGAAACTAAATACAAGCTTCCCATCAATAGTCCAATTGCAATTGATTGAAAAATCATAGTGTTCATATGTAAAGATCAACCAGCGCTTCTGTGACCGAGGGAGAGTCTCCGGGGCTAGGAAAACTGTTTGCCATGAGTGGGTCAAGCAACGTGGTCAAAGACTTACAATACGTTTGCCAAACCGCCCATACACGAGGCTTGCAGCAGGCCCCCGAGGATGCTGGAAGAAGAAACGGCATCAAGGAAAGGAAAGACTGAAACACAGGCATCCAGCCTCCTTTACTCGGTACTCTGATGTCCAAAGTCCATAATCCACACTTCTTTCTACGCACGACCTGTCCTTTGTTCATCTGAGTCGATTTTTAAAACAAACCAATTACAGGATTAGTCCTCCATAGAATTTTCGGAGCTGACAGCTACAAACACAAGAACAAACATTGTATGTTGGCAATTCTTGAACAGATAACACCGCAGGAGGTTTGAAACTAGAGTAAAATGGAGCGTTTAGGTCCAGTTCCAGTGATTCTTACTTCCCGAATGATTTGGCGACACCGACAATAATTGCTTCAAATGTAGTTCAAAAGCAGCAATCGGAGGCAACCACGAGAGTCGTATCCACCTTAAATGGGCACGCGCTCAATAATTCGCCTGCAAAAATAGAAAACAAAAAATCAAAAGCAGCGAGGGAGAGCAAGCCGACACCTAACAAATATGTAGAATTGCAACAATAATACGCCATTTAAATTGAATAAAGAAAAAACACAAACTTACAAAAACAAAAAAACAACCTAAAACAAACAAAAACCAAATACAAAATCTAAAAAATTTTTTATATGTTTTTTCAATATCTCTTAAAGGATATTTCCAACCATGATCCAATCTTAAACCCAAAATGACGTTTGTTAATAACAAGCAATCAAAGCTGTAAATCATTCAACACAAACATTCAAGTTAGATTATAGCCGGTTCACGGTTTGAGATGAATAGTTAAACTGGATGAGAAAGAGAGATGAGAGAGATGAGAGAGAGAGAGAGGGAGCATTTTTCAATAAATGATCAACGAGATATAGGACAAAAACTACGTCATTGCGTAACCCAGCTACAATCTTACATCATCAATTGTAAGAGGAGGATACAAGTAAAAGCCCAAAGAGATACTTTAATAAACACGAGTAATGTATACTCCATACAACCCGCCACACTATTAACAAAGCAGCTGCAAATGATATATATGCCACATTAGAAAATGACGTATGGAGCCATTTAAAGGGAAAAGGGATACCAAGATAAAGAATTCCCGACAATTGGGTTGGAAAACATTCATAAACGAAAATTAAAAATCCAGAGGATGAACCAAAAAACGTTTCGCTTTACCACAAAAGGTAGTTGGTTTTTAGGCTGGACGAATCATTTAAAACTAAGTTAACGCAGGCTTTAAGAAAAACACAATAAAATCAATCCGTATGACCAAACCAATGCGACATTACCGGAATTCATGCAATATACCGTAATACCTAACACATACAACCCCAGCATTTTAGACTTATTAGCTGACAACTAAATAAGTTAACTCCCGTGCACGCCGACTGAAGCCGCTCTACTAAACCAGATTGGCGACGAAATTTGAACGAAAAACAAAAATTGGGCATCGTTTAAAAATACCCATTTTTGAGAAGCATGACAAAATAACATCATTAGCATGTAAGCGACAACAACCATTACGTAGGCCTACCTGGACAAAGGAAACCATAGCCCACACACCAATTTTTTTTCAGGAAAGAATATCAAAACACAACGTTTTGCCAGATCCAAAGACAAAAATCACCAACATTGGAATCAGGAATTTGATAATTAGAGATTTCGTGCAGTCAAACACCAACACAATAATGGGGAAAAAACCAATTACAAAACCTCAAGTTCAAATCATAATTTGATTAGACCTTGCCGCCAAAGAATCCAAGCATACAAAAGGATCGCCTCTGCGATAATAAAATTCATGGGAACCAACGCCCCACGAAACGAACGACGGGTGGAACCAAACGCACGATTGCAACTTATCAAGGCTTCGATACTCCCACATTTAATGATTTACAAAGTCACATCCAACAATCCTAAAATTAACATTGCACATATGAAACCTGTTTAACAGGACGCATGACACAGAATTAAATAAAATATTTGGATTAACGAAGTTAATGATGACTCGACAGAGGAAGATAGATAATACATCCAGGCAATATTCAAGTACGACTAGTCATAACATAACTCATATCTATGGGGTGCGCTAGACAGTTACATGTATAGGACGTAGAAAACTGCAAAACTCATAACAGCCCCAATCATCAGGAACAAAGTCTATACAACGAGAAGGACATCATAATTTATTGTCTAAAAATGACCCCTTAAAAAAAGGGGGGGGGGGGTGAGGTAGCAGAGGAGACACACAGTACCTGTATATGCGTAAACAATAACAAAAAATTATACACTTAAATAACAAAATATAAATACTTGGACGTACGCAAACCACATCCAATCTGGTCCAAACTCGGTTTCTGAAACACTATACTCTTCGTCAGTGATTCTGAGTGACAAATCTGGTACGCGCGAAACCCGGAAGTTTGGGCCAAGAACGCAAGGAACACCTGGAATCCAATACGCAAAACAACAGACACGTGCGTGCCCAGTTGATTCCGAATTATGGACGACAAATATAATTACAAAAATCACCAATATAATACACTTGCTCAAACCACACTCAGCTCAGATCCCCCTCCTGAGCATGAAGTATCGAAACGACACCACTACACGCACAAATCCACCATAAAGAACATCGCCTCCCCAACTGTGAAAACTAATCGATCGAAAACACTTCTCTTCGCAGTGATTCTTGCAAAACAAACTCTGGCTAACGCGCGTAAACCCGTACAGTGTATGTGAACGCATGACACCGGGAATCCAATACGCAACACAACAGACGCGTACGTTCCATTTGTTTCAGAAATTATGATGGCAACTTATATACTTCACACAACTCACCAATATGATAACATCACACAACACCCACAGACACCCCCGTGAAGAATGAAGTACTGAAACGAATAACAATTACACACACAAATGCGCCATAAAAAAACATCGCGTCACCATGATACTAATCGAAAACACTTTTCACTTCGACCAGTGATCTGAAAACAAATTCTGGCTACGCGCGTAACCCGGAGGTGCCGTTGCAAACTCCTGGACACCTCGGCAACGCCATTCAACAGCGTGTGTATGCCAATTTGTTTCAGAAATTATGGACGGCGATTATATTCACAAATCTCACCAATATAATACACTTGCCACAAAACCACACCCCCGCGGAGTATGAAATCTGTACGAAGACAATTACACGCCCGAATGCACCACAAAAGAACATCGCACACCACTGTAGCAACATGCACAAACAAGGCAATTAGATTGTATATGCTTACCCGATCTCAAATTAAGTACAATACTTAATACCATACTCCCAAGGAACACCATTCGTATCATCCATGTGGCTTTGTGAGAATCACCTCAACTAACCTCACCAACGACATCAAAAAGTGACCCAGCATTATGTTCCCGTATCGCCAATTCCAGTCGGTTGACTTCTTCGAATTTTATCATCAAATGCAGAGCATAACCCAGGTATGGCGACACAAAAAGGCTTGGTAAGATTAGCCAACGCAATTCCAGAAAACTTATAGCGTTAGACAAAATCCTCGAGGTATTAATGGAATGACAAACAGTTTTAGCATAACGAAAATGTCTAATGTTTTACCCGGGCAGAAAAAAACAGGGACGATTGCATTTTCCACTGACAATCGGTACTAGCATGTAACAAGAATATACAGTAGTCATCACGCACTGTATAATGCGATAACGAATCAGTGTTGAACTTCATTCACAGTGTCCCCAAGGCCGGCTAATTTTTAAACTGGCGTATTGTTCATGCTACATATTCGGTCCGGCATAAACGACAAACGAAAATATTCACTATATAGTCTTTTCATTGAAGGCATTCGTGCGCCAACCCTTGTTTTTTTTTTTTTTTTACCCCCCGTATACTTTGTTGTAGTATTGAGGGTAAGCCAACAATAGCGTATAATATACAACCATAGAGTAGTGTTGTAATGTAAATGGACATAATATCCAAATATCATTTTTAGACTAGAATAGCATGACCTATCAGATGCGAAGGCGAAGAAGCAATGGCACGAACAATGAGTTCAAAATCAACAAACCAACAATGCGAAAGTGTTGCGCAGGCCTGATTAGGCGGAAAGCGGTCACGTGACAAGGCACCAACCTTGGACGATTACCAGACCCGACATATGAATCCTCATTGATTAAAGGCCGTTTATATCTGTAGGCTCGATCCTTGTTGGGACCTCGCGATTATAACGGGCTTATTCTTTAATTGCACCAAAGGTGGTGAAGTTTGGATGATTTCACTTCGTCTTTTAATAAATTGTCGATTATCTTCGTCTTTAATAAAGAAAATACAATATGACATTATCAATTTGTAAAATAACCTACACTGGAAAATTGAAAAACATTAGATAACAGCAGCTGCATTATAATATTAGCAAACATTAATTTGACTAATATCATGCATTAACATAAAGTTAAATCAGGGGCCTTTATGGCCGTCAAAATCATGAAATTGGAGATAATTTGAGTGAAATATTGGTAAAACACATTCGCCAAACAAGCACTTATTGAGACCTCAAAAACACTTGGGGTGTGGGCGCTGGTGGGAATTGGTGGTGCCCTATTGGGGTGGGAAGAATTGTGCAATATCAAACCACCCCTCTTACATCTACGCTGACAGAAAGCCTAATGACGCGATGTAAGATGAGAGATACAAAAAGCCGGCTCAGAGGGACACCCGATTGTTTGCACCGATGCGAAGGGATTGGTTACCAAGAACGCTATGCAGAACAAGAACAAAAGCGCGCCGGGTAAGTGAGGCAATTTGAAAAGAGGAATAAAGCGCAAGGAAAGCTATGGCGAGCCAAAGCGACCATATTCTTCTGCTGCGGGTAAATGCATTTTCTTTGATGTAACATCAGAAAATGTTATTCTTATTATATAACCTAAGAAGATGATTTTGGTGTCAAAATGAGTGTTTTCTGGGTCAAGGAGTTCAATAAAACTTTTCTCAAAACTGTTGGATGAATATGAAAGTGATGTTTATTTGCATTTGTCACTTTTTTCCAAGATAGCCCAATATTTTAAATACAAGTACCCAAGAGTGTTAACTTACTGCAATGCCTGAATTAATGTGGCAAAGTGATAAAATATATTAATCCAGATGCTTGATAATTAATACGAACACAGAATCCTCAGTAACTCCTCCTTAGAACTTCCCAACTGCGCTTTATGGCCCATGGAATTCCAGATATTATATATTGGGTGAATACATATAGAGTAGTCAAGGTGTCACTTTTTGGGTGTCACATTGGCGGTCCATGAATAACATGACTCACGATTCATCTGACAGTTTTGAGAATGTTGACCTAAAAACATCCACTTTGTCACCAAAATCGTCATCCTATGTGCCGTATAGCATGAGGTATAAATGATTTTGCCTTTTATATGTTGACCATCTTGGAAAATAGTGACGTATGAAAACTTCCAGTAAATTTATATTGACAATTATTGAAACTACAGAACAAAGCCGTAAGAAAGATATATTACTAACAGTACTTATAGATCGCACTCTGGACCCTTTTCCAAACCCTTCATATTTTAAATATTCATCGACATGTATAAACTTCACCTGGGAATTTTTATGTACAACCATTTCTTCAACCAACTTCCAAGTATTTTCGGAAAATATTTCATACAGCGACATAACATGCAGAGTCATATTACGAAAATTGTAATACTATCATTTTCCAGGAGTGCAATGGTTTTGGGCTGTATAATAATTATAATAGGGCGTTTTTGATATTAGAGTGTATCTATGCGCATGGCTACGAAGCAATACTCGGTAAGCCATGGCGCGTAATGTTCAAGGGGTTATTATTTTTGAATAGAGATTACTTTGCAGGGGAAGTTTCTGCGGTTTTGATTATGCCAGGTAATTTAACAGAAGCATGATGAGTGGACTTCAGATTTTTCTTAATTTCATGATATTACTAAGATCTTTTGAACAAAGTTAAGAATGATGTTTATGTCACTGGGACCGAGACTGCCATAGTAAATGCATGTAGCAAGTTTCCACAAATTACCGTTTGAAATCCCCAAAGCCAAATCGAGCAGAATCGGGTCCTACCCGCCCTGTACCGAACCACCGGTATAGTCTCACACTTGATCGTTACCGCCGCCTGTGACAACAGAGAATACAGAATGCTGCTGCTTTGGCCGTATTGTAGTTATAACTAACGAGATGAATAGTTTGGTGGCACGTGTCAGGTACAAGTCACGTGTCAGGTATCAGATATCAGTGTGCTCTTCGGTGGCGACCGATATATATAATCCAACTATGTTAAATCAAGGTCTGTACTTGACCCTCTGCCCAAAGTGCTATTATTTTTTTTGCCAAAACACCGTAAATATATTCAAACAGTACACAATTTCCTTTTTTCCCTACAGATTCAAAACCGACGTACAATGACGATAATCGTTGTTTTTTCCAATGTAGGGATACCCGTACTGCATTTTTACCTGAATGGTGTCCCCCGAAATGCAAAATAATAAACCAATCAATGCAATGACGTCATCAAATCTTTAATTTTTAAAAATTGGCTGTTATTGCCCATAATAAAAATTCCTTTTTAAGACTCAACATCTGTATATTGTTTTTTTTTTTTTTTTTTTTTTTTTTTTTTTTTTTTTTTAAAAAAAAAAGGGTCCATAAGTCTACAAACTGAAACATAGTCAGCCGGCTAAATACCTTACCGTGGACTGGAATGAGCAGACGGATCCCCGTGTTAGTTGTAGCAGGCTAACAACAGCCCCTTGCGGCGCGGCTGCGGTGGTTATGCGTCCAGAGAAATAGAACAACGTTTGCATCCAAAGTAGTGAGATCTACTGGTCCCCCCTTTTTTGGAAAATCTATCGGATGATATAAACTGCAAAACCTGTTCCAATTATTTTATTAAGAATTTATTGAAAACAAGTATGAGTGACGCATATCATTTAATTTATATTTCATTATGCACTGAGTTTTATCGGACCATAACTTTAACTGATGACTCTCTATATATAGGAGTAATTGTAATTGTATTTTATTGTATTTGTAAATTCTTACTTGTATTTTAATGTCTGACTTGTAAATGTGGTTTTTTCGCATTAGGGGATTACCACATCTGGCCCTTTTTGGCCTTTTGGTATTCTCCTCATGTCAGACGAGTCAACATTTTGTACAACCTATAAAGTATATTTTTTTAAGTAGGGTTCCTTATGTTATTATGGATTTTTTGTGCTACATTTATTTTTTTGTCTTTTTTTGGTAAATGAGGCCAAGTAACACAAATTTGGTTGTTCCCATTTTTTTCGACCAGCCGTTCGGCAGCCGCTTGGATTTAAAATGGCCGCTATGTTCACAACATCTTTTCCCGCATATCCCGTTTGTGGGCGACAAGAAAGGTGAAATTGGTCTCTAAAACAAAACACATCTTTTGTATACTAGTTTTTTCTATAAAAACCGTTGTTAAAGCTAATTTTGTTGATTTCAAAATGCCCGCCATGTTGAACATACTTTAGAAAAGCCCCCCCGGTAATCTTGGACTTCTAAATCCATACAAGCGCCAAATAGGTGGCAATACCCATGTTTGTGATACTAAGGTTTCTAAGGAAAACCCCGCATAATTAAAGTTAAACTGAATTTCGTTTGGTGGCCACCTTGAATTTCTAAATGGCCCGCCATGTTGAATATTCAGCCATGTATCTGACTTCTAAATAAATATCGCTTAAAAAAACGGTGCAGTACCCATGTTTGGTGAGACTACGGTATCTATATAAACCATAATTAAAGTTGAAACTGATTTCGTTTGGCGCTACTATCTGATTTCAATATGGCCGACATGTGTAAATTCACTTTGGGTCCGGTACTAATCTTGACTTCTGATAACATACTTGCCTTAAAATGGTTGTTAATACCCATGTTTTTGATAAGGGGATTCCCCACAATTTCCCTACACTAATTTGATTCTAGGCATTGACTGCCTGATCAAAAAAGGAACAATTACCCTTTCCGTTGAGTAACAACTACAATGTTGTAGGTTTACTCAACTTTGAGATTTTACTGACCCAAAAGGGCTGTTTCCTTTTAATCACAATTGTCTTGGTCACTGGTGACGTGATATTCTCTCATCAATCGTGATAGTATTAAGAGTTTTCTTAATCTGTAACATCTGGCTTAAGCCTAGAGCTACTCCACGTCAACAAAGATCCAATCCTAAAACAATTCCTATTTTTGTAGATTTCATTTTTTCTGTCTTAAGTTGGTATTACATTACCCCCTACTGAGTCACATCTAACTAGAACTTTTGCTGTTCTCAGGTCCACACATTCTTCCATCTTATAAACCGATTGGCTCCTATTACTCTGTAATCGTTTCTTTGGCCATATGTTCTTTAGTCGCTTCTATTTTGGGCCTGACCCACTACTTTTGGGATAAGCCTGTTCTGTAGTTTTTTACTTTTTTTCTAACATATCATTGTTTTTGCTCAGACAGTTGTCCGTGGTTTTCATATTTTTTGGTAATTTCCACTTTACCAATTATTTTTCACACACATCCCCCCATTCTCTGTCGAACTAATTAATAATAATAATTCTGGTTAATGCTGATTTTGGATCCTCAGTTAGTCGGAATATGAGCGTGAAGTTGCGTACTATAATGCAATTTTTATTACTGAAAGTGATAGATAGGTGCCTAGTTTAAGAATCCACTAGGTGCCACCTTGACATCCTGGGCAAGTTTGAAGTTATTGAGGTCACAGGGTCACATAGGGCGATTACTCCTTCCAATTTCAGCAATAATTTACGAGTCTTCCTGCAAGTCCAAAGAGCACAAAGGTCAATGGGACGTGTCTGCAACATTCCTATAAATGCGATGTGTAAGTCCAAGGATAAAATATCTTATATAAAAGCGGGATGAAATTTTTCAAAATACCTTTTCGAAACGAAAGTATTCGCATTTTATTTATAATTGACTCAATGATCTGAAAATGTAATAGTTTGCTAACTAAGATGTCATCATGGGGGGGTAAATGGATGAAACTTACACTTAAACTTGACTAATCTGTACTTTTTTTTAAAAAAACTCATATTCAAAAATATATGATGCTATATCATTATTTTAAATGAAGCATTTTAAAATAGACCCCTGTACAAAGATATTTATCCGCTGACCTAGTTGTCTTATCCTGGTTTAATTAGCATCCTATTGATATGTGACCATTGACCTCTGTTACTCCTTCTTTTGAGAGAAATTGTAATATTTCATACTCATATTGACATACTTTGCAATTTACTATCCCCTTGAAGACTATATGACCTTTGTACCCCCAATTGCCAAATGAGCCACAATTAGTAGGCAACGGGTTGGCGAATGGCTCATCGACTGACCTTTCACTGGGCTATATCCAATTAAAGTGGCAAAATTTTGAAACCTTACCTTGGTATTGCAAACATGGGTTTGTCAATCCTTTTGCTTTCTCTCTGTAGATCACAAGCCAAGATAACAAGGCAAAATATTTTGCGAACCATTTTTGAAATTCAAGGAGGTGGTCAACAAATTAAGCTAGACCCCAGAAAGTAGCATCATTGAAACTTTCATCACCTACATTGTTATTACTATCCTTTTTGTCCTCTTATGTCGGAAGCCAAAATATGGGAAGAAAGGGTATTGCTAATCGAACAATTGGAAAAGTCAAATTCATTATTTTAGCCCCTCTAAAATTTCCAACTCAAGACACAGGCCGAAGTGTATTAACCCTAGTCTGGGGGTTAAAACCCCCATTGAACTTTTCCTCCGAATTGCTAAAATGACCAAACTTTCGTATAAAGGCTTCAGAGCACATTTTTTTCATTCCAGTCATTTTAGCGAAAACGATACGAACTTAGCACCTTCACCAACCAAGGGATAGGGGTAATGCCTTCAAAATCGAAGTTAGAGGGGTGGTGTCCAACCCATAAAAATTAGGTACATTTTTCTAAATATTCTGCAAGTATGCATGGCCCTAAAATTGTTTTATGTAAACTAGAATTGGTTAAGGATCTGGAAACCGCATGAAAAATCTGATCGTCCTACCTTTTTTCGCGCAAAATTGGATTTCGCCGATTTTCTGTAGCAATGCCAATTTTGCTAACTCGTGGTACTTTGACGTCCCATGTGATACATATCTGGTAATGTTTATTCTTATTTTGTTATCAATAGAAATAAGAGGACCATATAGCTATCCACTGGTCTCAAAATTATAAGCATGGGTGTGCTGTAAATAATAATTCCGATTCCGGGGGGGGGGGTGGTACCACCCCCTGGAAAAGGCTGGTCGACGAGGGTTTATGGCGTCGGCGGCCATTTTGAATCAAAGATGGCTACCAAACAAATTATTGCAACTTAAACGTTTTCTCTTTAGGAACCTTAATATCACAAACATGGGTATTGCCACTGTTTTAACCGCTGTATGTTATTCAGTAGTCAATAGACGAACCACAGTTATTCAACGTGGCGTCCCCATTTTTAATTCAAGATGGCCGCCAACACGAAATTAGATGCGAATTAAATAACGGTTTCTATAGCACCTAGTATCACAAACTGGTATGACACTAATTTTGACCTTTCATGTCGCTCAAAAATGAAGATATTGGGAAAATATATTGAAAATAGCAGCATTTTGAATCCAAATTGGCTGCCAAACGGTTGGTCGAAAAAATGGAAAACCAAATGAGTTTTCTTAGGTGTCAATATTACCCACAAAAGAAAAATCAAAATGTAAGCAAAATAGCCGCAATCCAAGAAACCATTACGATAAGGCATACCTATATATACTGTGTTATGTGTCTTGACGTGGGCAATAAACATTGAACATATGGAACGTAAATCTTTGGTTCTGAGCAACATTGAATCAAATTTGGTGGCCAACCTATATTTCAAGACCTAGTATTTTCAGGAAATATGATAATCTAATAATCCAAGTGTGATTGTAACAAGGAACACCCCTCGTCCGTAATGGGGTGGGGGGGTTGTTTATTACTCCATTTTGCCCATACCTCAGTCCCACTTCGAGATTTTCTATAATAGGGGGTTCTTATCATTTCGATGCTTTTGGTGTCATTTGGGTTAAAAACCCAGTTATCAGAAAATATTGGTCGCAGCATTTTTTTTTTCTTTTTTCTTTCTGCAAAAATATTTGGCGCCATCCTTGGTTTGTTCAAAATGGCCGCCATTTCTAAAGGATTTTTGCCCTATACTTTGTTCTGACATCATTGAAGTGAAATTTGGCCAAACCTATGCTTTTTCAATACCTGGAGTTCAAAAATATGATAATCAACCGAGTCTAACCAAGGCTGGGTCCATTTCAACATCCCTCAACCATGGTGGTGGTGGTGGTGGTGGTGGGTGGTGGTGGTGGTGGTGGGGGGGGGGGGGGTGTCGTGGTTACGACGACGACGACGGGCCGCTTCCTCCTCCGCAACTAATCTCCCTTTGAGATTTTCTATAATGGTCATGATTTTGTGTGTGGTAGAAAATACCTATGTATAGCTTTTGGTCCCTTCTTCACCAAAAAATCGAGAATATACCATCATCCCACATGTCTATATGACGTCTTAAGTGTGCCCCGAAAAAATGCGGAATGTGGGAAACATTCCGCTAGCGCTAAAAATGCTACAAACAATCGATTTTTTGTCCGGATTTTTTGGCTAAAAAATGGTATAAAAAACAATATTTTTAGCCAAATATAGTAATTGTATAGACGAGGTGGACATTGATCTCAACTGCCCAATGGTATGCGTTGCGCAACCTGCAGGGCTTGTGCTTTTAAAAAATCGCACTCAATCGTAGGATAAGGCTATTGGATACTGTAGCTGCATGGGCATATTCTTCACCTTCAACATGTCAGTAGACCAAGTGCCAACCTGTGTTTGTAAACACTGAATGTCACAATCATCTATATCCCTGTGATAAAAAAATATTTGAAGGTTCGCACAAACCATTTCTTCTTAATAAGATAAAGTCATCTTAAATGCGTGCCCAATTGCAATCAATTGTTCACAATGTAGAGGAGGTTAATCATAACAAAATCCCTTACCGACGCGCTACTACTGCCTCAGGCAACATCGTTCTTCAGTCAGATATATGCGAAAGGTGTGCCCGTGCTTCTTGCTCCAGATAGTATACAAGGCCGAATATGTGGAATTGTTTGGATGGAGAACATTGTCCAGAGCCCAAAGATGAGCTGTATATATGTTGAGGCCAGGCTCTTTTTGTATATTCGGCATAGGTTTACAACTTATCGGCACTTTGGTTTTGCAAAAGTTCTGAAATTTTACTTTTTTTGTTTTTTGTAATTATGATAATGCTTTTAATTTGGCTGAAATAAGTCATCAATAAAAGGAATTCTTCCACCAGCTTTCATTTACTTGTACTGAGGTGTTTCATATTTCAGAGCTCGGTAAGAGCTGAAACGATGCGACTGGAGCTTTGCATCATAACTTAAGAGCACCCTTGCAACCACTTAATTTACCCTCCTTCTTCTTGCATATGAGGTAGTATCGCTGTGTTTACATGACCTTTAACTGTATTACACATGGAAAGATAAACTATCTACCGGGTTATCACTAAAGGGACCGAACCTCTCCTGAGTTTCATCAACCCCCCCCCCTCATTCATCCCACGAATTCCTTAAAACCGAGTCTTTGACAAAGACTAATAGGTAGCAGCTAAATATGTGGACGTCTGGCGGAGCCAGCGAATCGGCCAGCCCGAGCATCCACAGACAGGGATCCAGAATCTGCAAGATTATCCAAAATATGGAGACCCGGATTGTTCCATCAGCGCGTCAACAGCAAGGTCAACGAGAAGCGGCGGTCCCCCATCTGTCCTGTCCGAGCCGGTGTGACTTCCCAACAGCGTCCATGCAGCAGGGCTCCTGTTTGTCCAACATAGCTTACTCACACAGCCTACTATGGGCAACGCTCCACGTATCACAATCATGGCATTTTCCCGCGCATGTCGAGGTTCACGCGCTTTGTATCGATTTTTTTTTCCCATCCTCGCCATATGTCGATGTGCATCGTTGTAATGTCGAGTTTAACAACGCCGCTATCTGTCCGTTTTGCCCTCTATACAATCGAGTTTTGCTCTCTATATGGTGAGTTTGACATAAATCATGTCCAGTGTTCCTCCATGTCCAGAAAAAAAAACCATCATGGCATGCATATTTTTTTTAAAAATCATGTCGAGTTGCCTATGTTGAGAAAAAAATCATGTCCAGGTTTGACAGTTGAAAAAAATCATGTCCAGTTTTTTAAAAACTCGGCAGATTTATTCTGGACATGATTATTCTGGACATGATTTATGAAACTCGGCACATAGGCAAACTGGATAGCAAGCGCTGTAAACTCGACATATAGGGGGTAAACTCGATATACAGGGCATGAAACTCGACATGCGAGGGAAACCTCGCCATGATTTGATACTGGGCGTGCCCATAGCCTTCGCATGCGATGCCCCCAACTGGGCCCAAGCACTGCATGCGCAATGCCCGAAAAGAGAGCTTATTGCACCATGCTGGGGCGGTATATTCAGCAGGGCGGTTAGACCAGAGCCGGCGGGCGATACGCAGGGGCAGTTGGGCTCGCACCCATGATGATCCAAAACAAACTGACCCGAGGTGCTGCCGCCAAGTAAGCTGCCTCAAAGCCTCACACCCAGAAAAGCTGGTGCTGGACCGCATAGCAGAGGCGCTCCCTGAGGTTGATCCGAAGCAGTGTTTGACCCCCCGTCTAGTGAAGAAGGGCAAGGCCATACCGTCCAGACGCTGCCTGCGGCAAATATAGCCGGCGACACACAAGTGAAGACCATGGGAGAAAGCACCTGCTCCCCAGGCGATCGGGTATTCCGTTCCTCAACGACCGCAGCTACTGCCGGCGTGGGCAAGCGGATTTCGGACCGGGCACTGTTTAAAACAATAAAACTGTAAAAAAAACAGGCAATTTGACTTGGCAGGGGACTCACTACATCCAGAACGTAAAATAACTGTAGCCGTAAAAATACGAAACCATTGGAGGGAAAAACGTAAAATAACGGCGTAAAATCTCAGCTTCAACGTATTATGTGGTTTTGACTTGTTCAAAACAATATTAAGAATTAAAACGTGATTACAATTTTCACGTTTGTAGTACTATGGAATCATACAAACGTTGTATTTACCTTACCACGTGGTTGTAAAAAAAAGTTTATTTCAGGAACGATTTTGGATTGAGAAAAAAAATCTCAATTAGGGCAATAAACAAACAGAAAACGTGAAGAATTAAATATTTAAACCGTTCATAAACCGTTGTTTAATATGGTAATGTACACATCTAATGTAACCAATTACTTAATCATTCATATGACTAAAACTATACATTACCTTACACAGATTAGAACCAGGGCCTTAAGTTAAAAAGTTCAAAACCTTACCATACACTTACTGACTTATGATAAGAGATGCTAAAATTAAAATATATATACGTGTGTGTGTATAGTTTTTTTCAAAATAAAAACGTTATTTAACCACTTTTATTAGGTCAAACAATTTTCATGTTCGTCTTTCTTACATTAAAAATACAAGTTAAGTTACAAAAAACGTGCATATTACAGAAATATTAGAACGGGCGCTATAAATTACTACCGTTTAAAAAATGTGTAGTAGTATTTTTTAGCCACTGTTATGTTACATTTTTCTGCTTCCCAAATGGTAATTTTATGTGTTAGGTGTAGGTAATAAAGCGTGAAGATTATTGAATATTGGGGGTTACCGTTAATTTGAAAGGTAAAGTTGGTATAAAAATTAGGAGATTTTAAACAAGTGTGGCCGGATCACTGTCCGTCAGGTTGGGGGGCTCACGGATGATTTTTGGGAGAGCTATGAGCGGCACCTGTGATGTCTGTCCCAAATTATCGCATTGAAGTCAGGCAATGCTGAAGCAATCTCCGATCTAATTATCATGGTTCAAACTGGACACTTCTGCGGGTTGAACTTGTACCTATGATATACCTGTGTTTGTACCAGGCTCGGAAAGTCTGCAAAATTGAACCACCCACCAGTGCCTGGGTGAAGAAGTACACTTTATTACTAGGATATTTTTCCTATTTCTAGGGCATAAATCGGCATCAATATATCGGCATCGTCAGCGTGCGCCCACCTGTGGGAGCTGATATCCATGGAGTTTGTTATGACATAACTAGTGCATGTAGCCAGTAGCTAGCAGTTAGCGCCTACTACTGGGTTCGTCCGTAGCTTTATTATGGTTTTGTCAGACAGGAACAGGAGTGAGGCCACTCGTTTGTTCCTTCCTGTTAGGAATTTTGCTCTGTCCGAACTGGGGTGGATTCTTTAACCTAGTCTTAATAGTGTGAAGTGAGTATCTGATATCATTGAGATCTTCTTGTCCCGAGTTCTTGTCATAGTTATCAAAGATTAATCTTTCACTAATGTTACGTCCAACTCAACATAAATATGGATTTCAAGCCATTGCTTCGTTAAAGGGCTTTGCACGTCTTAAACACTTGCTGGCCAACAAGAAACCTCTTACATTTTTTATAAGGGAGAGCTTTTTGGTTGGCTGCATCATCAATCTAGTACTGGCTTCCTTTAACTCCAGAGCACGGATAAGTTAACCTTTGTTGGTGCAAGGCAATTATTTGGAAATAATTTTGTATTGTGCCAGCACCCCATGAATTCGGCAACCTCAACGGAATTTGAAGGAGTGGTGGCAGAATAATGAAGTTCATCCCCAAAATTTTATTTATTTTGGCTTCACTAGAACGAAATTCATAATGGCGACCAAGGTGCAGGAGCTTTTCCTAGTAGATGCAGCAACCAGCCAGTTTTCCGTATATCAACTGTAAGAAGTTTCTTGTTACGAGGTAGATGCCGGCAAGTTTAAGACGTGCAAAGAAGGACAAAGGATGGCTTTCCTCGTCCCTGGTTGACAAACTAATCCAAGCTAAGCAAGAAAACCACTGTAGTCAGTGATACATAATGAATGTGAGATGTCCAAAAAAGCTGCCACAGTTGTGAGCACACATGGAGGCCAACACATTGATGATGACTTAGCCCTAGAAGGAGTTGAAAAAGACCTGTACTGACCTCTTAAGGGCATCCACTTGGTCCTGCCTTAACCATGGAAGAAAGAATTTTAATATTTATGAAGGAGGGGCAATCGCTATGGAGGCAATAAAATCACAATGTTTTAAAATCATGTAAGGGGATCTTTTGGCAATAGACCGTATTCAAAATGTTCAATAGCCATGTTGGTGGACATGATAGACGCATTCCATTACTACAATACATACTGTCCCTGATGCCTGTGCAATCGCTAAACACTGATCGATTGACCGCTGAATGTATTGTAGTCTGGAATGATGTGGCTGTTCCACCAACATTGTCTGGTGGCTGAGTTCATATTGAATACGGTCCTGGGGGGGGGGGTGTCTATTTGCGTTTGTTATGGACATTTTGTACGTTTGTATGGCATTCATAAATAATTGAGCTGTTAAACATGACAAAAATCCACCAAACGTTTCTAGCTATACCAACCCACCAATCATACAACCCTTATTAAAAAAAGGGGGACTGGGGTAGGGCAGTGTGAAAAATGATTGACCTCCCCCCCCACCACCACCACCACCACCATGTGATGGGATGATCCAAAGCACCAATTGGTCAGATTAGGTAATAATTCAATATTATTGAACTTATTGAAAACATAACGTTTGGCCACCAAAAATTTGACTTCCAATGTTGCTCAGAACCAAAAGTATAGAGCAAAATCTTGGGAAATGTGGCCCATTTGAAAGCCAAGAATGGCGCCAAACGCTGTTCAGAGAAAAATGCGATGTAGTCAATGGGTAAACCATTGTATTACTGTTGTTATATTTGTCATACTCTTTCGAAGCCCCTCATTTACACCCCGAAAGTGAAGAGGTAGGCCCAGCCCAATTAGGTGTTTATTGGTGACCCCTGGGTCAAGGGAACCATGCCCCACCCAGACTCCACACAAAGATAGACCATGTGCTGACCCCATCATGAGCACATCACACATCCTGCACTGTTACTCATCATATGTGAATTAATTAAATGGATATTTTGAGCTGAAACAAAAATGTTGCCTTTTGAGAACTGTGCTGTGATTTTGCTACTCCGAAACTTCCACTGGGCATTTTGAACTATACTCCACCTGACACTAAGCTTGGGAATTCTCAACCATGTTACTTCTAACTAACAGCAGTCATCTAGCTTTGCTGGCTCTCTACAGCTCCTACAGAGTTTCACCAATCAAGGGCCCTTTTGAAGAGACGTTGCTGACGGGAACGAACCCATGGAAGTTGTGGCCACCCACGAACTTTTGAAAATTAGGGGATCCCCAATGCGCATTGCGTCATAAATTAAGGCCTTTACTGAATTTAGAATCTTGATTCCATTAAAATAAATATGTGAATAGATTAGTTTATAAACTAAGAGAAACTCTCCTGTTGTTGAGTTGGAATTTGGTGTAATTTCTAAACGCAGGTTGCAACAGTATATCAAATGAACCTGGGTGACAAATACATTTCTGGACACATGGATCTCCTCTATCCAATGACACCAAAAAAAAGCATCTCAAACTATACGTCACAATCATCCCTTATCGTAGAAAATCTCTAAGGGGGACTGGGGTAGAGGGAGCGGCGGCCTTACCAACGAACCCCCACCCCCAAGGGCGAGGGGTGTTGCAAAACATAGCTTTGTTAGACTCAGTTTAATTATCATATTTTTTGAAACGCCCAGGTAGTGAAAACAAGCTGTTGGCCACCAAATTTGGCTTCCAATGTTGCTCAGAACCAATGTTATAGGGGAAAATCCTTTGGAAATGGCGACCATTTTGAAATCAGCTGGCGGCCAAAACGCCTATCAGAAAAAAAATGCCGACCAATACTTTTCTGCATAAATGGATGGAGACTCTACTCCACAAATGACACCAAAAAAAAAGCAGCCTTAGAAAAAAAAAATGCACACAGCTTGAAATCATACATACACAGCCTACACTAGCAGGCAAGTTCAAAACCAATGTTTGGCGGTTTTCTTTTGTCTTGTTGTTCATAAACCTTCGAAACGTTCGCGGTAGGGTTACGACCGATCCAGTGAAAAATTGAGAGAAATGTGTATCCCTTAAAATATCATCTCCTGTAACTTTAAAGACACTATCCGCGATTTGTTTTCAAAATATAAACAAATCGCGCGCCCCTATTTTTCATCAAAGTCCATTTTTTACACTGTTGTAGTGGAAATTATGTGGTAAAGACCCTGAAGTGGCTAAGCGTGTAACACTCCGTATTTATCAAGAATTATGATTTTTATGCTTTGTTTACTAATTAAAAGTCGGGATCCTATATTTTTAGGTCTAGAAAGAACAGTAATTATAATGTGTTGATTTGACCAACATTAGAAATCAAGACAATGAAAAAAAATGACTGGTAGGGCTTAAGTGTTAGAATTACATTTGGCGATACCTTAAAACTGCCAGGGCCAATATTCTGTGATCGTACAAAATTGTTACTAAATCATAGTGTTGCTATGTTGTGTTTTAATCAGTACCGTTTCTGAGAAATTATGCAAAACTCGTGGAAGTCTATTTAATTCATTTCATATTGAGGGCTTATTGATGTTATAGATGAATGGAAATGATACGATCGTTGATTGTAGGTTGTGTGTATGGTTTTGCCTTGAAATGTATGATTCTGATTAGAATTCAGGTAAAATGCGGTTTCTCTGAATCACCTCAAGAAGAAACAGTTGGTAGTTCTAAGGAAAACGCAAAACATGAGTGTAGTTTTTAATCCTCTCCTTCGAGATTTCCATATCGGATGGCAGAGCTTTATGGTATCATCTCCAAGCATTGATTAGACAAGTATGCGCTATACTCAGCGAGAGCTGCCTTCTCATGATTAATAGAGATGATATGACACACGGAAGCACGCTAATAAACATATCAAACGCTTCAGATAATCATTCGCTGAAAATGTTAAGCCATGTGCTCATGAGATAAAAACAATAATAGACCTTAACAATGTCATGTCAAAATTGTAGTTTTACAATTGGCTGCAGAGGCACCGTGTACACGGGGAAAATGTCCACAGTTGACAAAAATTGACAGAAGTTGCTCAAAGTTTCACACAAAGTTGCACGAACTTGCCTAAATATTTTACAAATTTGCACCTCAGTTGCGCAAACATAGACAAACGTCGTTATAAGCTTTTGCAAAGTTTCCAAAAAATTGGTACAAAATGCATAACTGTTTACAAGGTTGTATACGGTTTGCAACTTGCAATGAAATGCACTTAACTGCGTTATTTAAGGTTGCACAAAAATGTGTAAATCATACAAATTTGCATAAAATATGGCACACAGTTCATTAAGTGGCATAAAGTTTCTGTACAATTGCATGTACATGATTCAACAAAGCTGCACAAAGTTTTCCAAGCTTGCACAAAGGGCCATTAAAGAGAGTTGTGTTTAAATGGTCACAGTTATAACTAGAACAAGAGTCGAATACAAAAGAAACTGTCAAGTGAAATAAGTTCAGTCGGGTGACAGCAATTGCGCAGCGAAATGGCATAATCCAAAGTTATGCAAATTCAACGTACGTTTGGCCGGGTAATCAATGGTCTTAATATTAGAAAATTAATTAATGTGGATTTTGCTAAATAAAACGGTAGGTTGCCACTCTTACTATCATCTTAAGTAGTGGATGGCTAAGAAAAAAACATCATTACATTATGAGAAAAGGATTTTTTTTCAATAAATAGAATCATATAGTTTGCTATACAATCCCAATATATTTCTTCCAGTATAACATCACAAATTTGGATGAACTCCCGATCACAAATTATTCATCATCCACTTAACCATTTCAGAGGCAAACGCCACGCAACCAAAAAGCTGCAACACCCCCCCCTTGTAATATGGGTCTATAAGTGTACACCAAAACAATTTAACTATCTTAAGAAGAACAAGCCACAACTACAACTAAGACCCTGTACAAACGGAGGCACAAACCTACTCTTTCATAATATTTTATTAAAAATTGTAACCCATTCCCTGCAAAGCCATCTGCTCCCATTTGCTACTTTTTTTTTTTTTTTCCAAAATTATGTTAATTTTTTTAATCATATTTTAAATAATATGAAGTTTTGGCAAACCAACCCGAATTGTGCTTTTATAGATAGACCACTTGACCCGAAACCAATAGTTATTAATAATTGTTCTATTTTTTTTTAGAAAGGCATCCTAAAAACAAACTGCTCTTTACTAATTTTAAAAGTCACTCTTTAAAACTTTCATTACTTTTATCTGTCCTCAAATTATTGACAGCATACATTGTTTGTTAATTAATTTAAATAGTAACAAAAATTAAAATTACAATCATTTAGAACCAGTACTGACGCCACGTACAACACCTTGGTGTCATATGTGTGGACTACCATAATTTTATTAGTAACAAACATAACAATGTACATTGTACGCCGACCAGTAGAAAAAACTAGCTCTTATAGGAATTGGGTGATTCATGGTCCACTTTCACAGATTTTGATTTGTTGATGCATTTTGGAAAATATTATTTTTGTTTACAAATCCAATTGCATTCTGAAGTAATCCAGCATTGACAATCGCAAGTATTAAGTTACATCAATGGAGAGGATGTTAAAACAATGGTCGTCATCAATCCGCATCGTCAACATCGTCGTCGTCGTCTTATACCCTCCTCCTCCTCATCGTCATTGTCATCATCATCATCATCATCTCACATCATCATCATCATCATCAACATCATCGTCATCCGCGTCGTGTCAACATACAAACATCAAGAGCATCCACATCATCACAATCGTTGTCGTCGTCGTCCCATCATAACTCAAATTCATCAACATCATCATCATCGTTATCGCGGACGTCTTCATCAACACATTATCATCAACATCATTCCTCTTCCTCCCGCCCTTTCCTCCTCCTTTGTTATTATTGACTGAAGTATGGATGA
>JAMKCH010017690.1:0-23433 GCA_023653785.1 Ophioderma brevispina | reverse complement strand
CCGCCTTGCTCAATACAAATTTAGGTCTATTACGTCCATTAATTCTTTGTCGTAAGTACAACTTATGAGAGCTTTTCTTCAATAGGGGAACTCAACTAATGAGTAGAGTATTTTGGGCTGATGTCACAATGATCTGAGATACCATGAGGACCCAATTCTAAATTAAATTTCGCTTAACGAACTGAAATTGACAATCTGTTCAAAATCTTTGGGAATTTGCTAAGATTTGCCTTAAAGGAGCTTTTTCCGATTGTCTTTGGGACCCCCCGATTTAAACCGGAGTATGTTATCAATTTTGATATATGGCATGAAAGGCCGTATTTTCTCCTTGTCTCCTGGAAATCAGCTTCCACACTCCATTCTTTCCCAAGACAACTGACAAAAAAACTGCCGTTGTCGTGGTTAACCATCAATTTGCAAGTAGTGAATAGGGCCTTGCCTGCATTATCGCGTCTAGCATCAAAAACAAGTTGTTTCCCACGGTAATTGTAGGTCAACGTATACAAGTGTCAGGCTCCCATATCACGTAGAGAACACGATAGGACAATAATCGGAACAAGCACCTTTAAAAGGGCAATATCTGATCCTCAGCCTCCTTTAAATCCAATCACCCCCCCCCCCCGTCGAACCTGAGATTTTGAAATTATTAGAAGCCTTGTATTTTTCTCATCTGATTTGCAAAGTATTTTAGTTGACTTCTTTCACATTATGATAATACAATAAGATATGGGTTGTTACAGTTAAAGAGACATGAGGAGATTTCCAGAAAGAAGCGCCCCAAATTTTTCTCGTACCCCAGTTTTTTACATATTTGGAATGCTTACCAATGTATTAGATCACACCTGAGGTGAATAAGCCGAATACGCTGTCTTTATGTAATAAGATGATGATTTAGTAGTTTCTGTCGTGCACGACAGAAAGTCAAAAGCATGGTTTTCTATGGGGAACGATTACGATAGCAGGCAAGTTCAAAACAAGGTTTGCGGTTTCCTTTTGCACCTGTTTGTCCAATAAACCTTCGAAACGTTCTCGGTAGGTGGTCTACGACCGGACCAGTGAAATTTGAGAGAAATTCGTATCCTAAAAAAATCTCCTCCTGTCACTTTAAAAGAAAGATATTTGTACAGTAAGATATTTGTAAAGTAATCTATGGGCTCTTGTAACACATGCAATTCACCGCAATATATGTTGGATTCAAATTATATTAAGGTATGTTAATGCCCTTTCCTACACAACACATAAAATTATATCTTACTTGGTGGTGCTCAGGTTTTGCGATCACCTGGCTTTTTTAAAGCACTACTTGTTTGAAAACCGTTTTTGCAATTATTTGGCTTGTGGGACGCGCATCCACTAACTAATGGAACTTGATCTGGCCCAGCCTAAGCTATACCCACCCAACAAATTTTGTAACCGTACGACCCCCGGCCGCCACGAAAAAGGGCGGACAGACACAGACACACAGACAGACTTGGCCTATTATAATATCTAGATAATCAGGTAGGCACCCCTCTGGGCACCTCTAAACTTTAACAACAGTTAGTTTTTTTTATTATAGGTATAGTCCAAATTGTTATCTTAAAAAAATGGAAAAAAAAGTGAGAGTGGATAGGCGAGCTGCAAACTACCCTCCCCAGCTGTTGGGAGATTGGTTTATCACTGAATTTTAAGGTTAAATTTAATTGTTTTCATCATCTTTGTATCTTTTTGTAACCAGTGACAAAACTTGCAGACTTGCAAATCTGTAATTTCACTATGTTTAAAAATTACTAGTATGTTAATTGAGAATTGGCCCTTCCACAAGTCTTAGGATGTGATTGTTAAAGTAGAGAAAACATGCTAAAATGTTGTAAAAATGCTTAATGAATGTCACAACAGATAAATTTTACTTGTGATTCAGCTAGGTTTCATTTATAAAACTAATCATGTTTTTTTCCCCCCTTTTTTTAGATAGAATTGTTTTTCACATTATTTTGGAATCAGGATTATTAGCATAATATAGAACAATTTTTCCAAATTCTTACATACATTTTGCCTGAAGCTATGCGATTGAACATTTACTTGTGTGCAATTCCCATTTATTTTGCATTAATATAGGCATCATCATGATTTCTTGGTAGTCCACAATGAGCCAGTGGATTTATAAGTGAATATTAAACATACAGTTATATGAGGCTAATGACCTCAGCATTTTTAAATTGTTCTTAATCCAAGCTATCAATTTTGGTCCCTCAGGGCTGCAGGGCTGTGCTCTCCTGGGAAATATCTGGTAACAAAACACATGCCTTTTAAAATTTAAAGGTCCATGGCCCTATCGCTAATAGCCTTGTCCCCCAAGCCCCAGATTTTACCGGAAGTGGTCAACATTTTGGTATCAGAAGCAAGCTACAATTTTTCTCATTTAACCTGTGGAATCTTAGAGCTAAAGGATGTTTGATTTGGAAGTTATGAGCGAAAATGTGCCCCATTTTGGTCGACCAATATTAATTTTACACAGTACTCTATGGGGCATACAAAATCACGTTTTTAGCTCTCGCATCAAAACGGGTTGAAATATCGGCGTGAAACTTTACAGATGGGGATTTGGAGTTAAGGCCAATCTATCAAGATGAAAACTTCATATCCTTAAATCGGGCCATCCCCCTTTAAACAATAACTTCAAAAATGTTGTGTGGCTATTAAAGGTGCAACAAGAGATTTTGGGGCACCCATAAATTGTGTCGTATGTAGTGATTTCAAATAGATAAGACCCCCATAGATTTCGTAAATTATCTTTGGTTACAGATATGCCTTGAAAGTGAAAACAAAAGGCGATTTTCATTTGCCCTAATTTCAATATAAAACAGGCTGAATTTCGTATTTGCTCCTATACAAAATTAGAAATTTCACAATTTTTGTACCAAAGAAATACTTTTCAGCTTAATCCTTTCACATGGGGATATTTTTGATAGAAAGTGTTACATTAGTGCAAAAATCAGAATTTTCATATTTTTTGGGGACACCTGTTATGTGAAATCTCTCGTTGTACCTTTAAACCTCAAAGCAATAAACAGGTAATTCTTTAATAACAGGGGCAAAACCAGAGGGACCAAAGAGTTGGCATTGCTTTATATCATTTGCATAGTATGACTACAACCAATATAAAGGCACAGACAAGGATGTGTAGAAATGACCTATTGGCTGTTTCATATGGTAATTTCTAGTTTCTTACACTCACAATGCACATCACGCAAGAAGAAAACAAACATGAGCCTCTGGACTATGCCCAGAATTGAACTGGCAACATCCATGACAAAACACACTCTAGTCACGAACACCTGACTTGCGTTTTTAGTGCCGAACATGATTACAACTTATAATTTTTTCTATTTCATATGGAAGGGCATTGCCAATGTACCATAACTCCCAAAATTTAAAATGAATGTGATATTCCATTTTATTAATATGAGTGATACTTGTATGTATTGCAATCACCCATAGATTACAGATGAAGTGAGAAAAATACAAGCTTTCTAATGATATTAAAATCTCAGGTTCGCTGGTGTGAGTGGTGGGGTCGAGACTGAAGATCTGGTTGTACTCTTTTAATGAGTGCCATTATACCCTATGCCATGAAAGTGACACACATCTTTACAACTGAATACCTACAGATATAGTTTTAATCTAATCCTCTTCTGTCAGCAATTTGAGCTTTTGTGGCTTAATTGACTAAGGGGACATCATACTCTATTATTAACACAAAGATTGTCAGTTAAAACTCGGTTTGGTGCACAGGCATGGGCATAGCCAGCTGGGGGCAGAGGGAGCAGAGTGTGGGGGTGTAACATGGTTCACTTGTCACAGGGGAAAAATTCCTGGTTTTGAGGCAGATTTTCCCAGTTTAAGGTGTTTTTGAGGCAGATTTTCCTGCCCCCTTCCTGTTATGCTACTGGTGTCCTCTCATAATTTTGTTTGAAGGAAGAATCTGAAAGGAAAACACTGATATATTCAGCCCTTTTTGCACCCTTTTGCCCTATGATCAAGACAGTTTTTTTTCACACCTACTGGGAACTATGCCCCCTCAGAACCACTGGGATGGCTCACATCACCTGGGCACAGGCTTTTCACTCCCAACATTTTTACGGTACCCTGAGTACTGTGGGAAGGATTATAATTTGTAATTTGGTCATCTTTTTCTGCCATGAAAATTTAGTATATTACTTTAAAAAAACAATGCCATGCAATGATCAGCCCATGATTAATTTTTTTTTAAAGGTGGGTGGCTCAATCTTGTCCCCTTCTCCCAACTTTACCTTATCAAAATTGAGATTTTGGTATCAGAAGAAAAGTTCATATTTTTCTTATTACCTCAGTGAAATTTACAGCCTGGGAAATGTTTCCTTTCAAAGTTATGAACAAAAAAAAATTGTCCCCAAATGTGGTCGACCACACCAGCACCACACTCACACACACCGCATGTATGGTACAACATTTGCTTCTACTACCTAAATAACTGGACTGATATAACTCAAAATTTGTCAGACGTTTTGGGTGATATGCTTTCACACGAAATATCATAACTGACAAATTGGAGCATGATGACCCACCTTTAAACGTCACACCTTTGGTAGGAATAAAGTAAATCCACACAGCACATATAGAGACTTCACCTTTGAAAATAATGCAATTGACACCTTTACTGGCTAACTTTTGAACTGCAGAAGCAAGCAATCATGTGAGCTATCAGGATAAGGGCAAAGAAATACTTGAACACTCACTTCTCAATTTGGATGCCTCAGTTGGTAAAGTTGGCTTTTTCCTTGGCTTCTTCTTTGTAGTTTTTCTCCTTGCTCTACCTCCCATTTTAGCCATGCGCCCGTCTCTGTGCAGTTCCAAATCAATTAACCCCACGCCAGCCACTTTGAAGCCTGTTCTCTTTCACTCAGATATGAAAATTTCACTTTCTCAATTTCACTTTCTTTTGTCCGTCAATGACATACATTTATCAAGTTTGGCACTATTAGAGAAAATTTCTCATCAATAAAAACGGTAAACATCAAAAAAACATATCTTGCAAAAACACGCCACTTGTTTTATTTGCAACATTCATGTAGAAAATGATGCAGCAATGCTCTACAAATTCCAGAAGCTCTTCCAAATTTCCAAAGAAATCCTTGATGAGACAAAAACCACCAGTAGTAGATTTGGTGAATTCACTGGATCTTGATTTAAATCACATAAGTCTAAGTAGTTTTCTCAAGAAGTTTAATTTCCACCTGAGGATCGACTTGGTGCTGAGGTAGAGAAGGATTAAAAAATATCACAAGGTATAAGCCCTCACAATGCAGAAACCAATAAAGAATCAGGTCAGGAAAGTACCAGGTGACAATGGTATAAAAGTAGTCAAGGTCCAAACTTGTCCAATTCCAGAAGATTTGTCAAGAGGCTAGCTAATCTCCTTTGTCAACGTATGAAGTCGAGTACCAAGCTGTTTCCTCTTTCAGCACACAGCACAATGATGAGTGTACGCCACAAGCAGAAGGCACCGATTGGAGAGCGAACTCGGGGGAAGTACAGGGCTGAAGTCTTGTCAGTACGACAGCCCATTAATGCTAGCTGTGAAAGAATGGGGCACCAAAACTAGCTGTGGATGTGAACCTCATACGCTCTCTTATCCTGACTTACTCACCCACCATCCCTTTCTATAATGACTCATTGTGTTTTGGTTGTTGCTAACTGATAGCTCATTGATAAAATCCCTATCCTTCAGTGCTCGTCGCCATTCGGTTGATTTTTTTTTTCTAGTTACCATTGACGTACACAAACCATCTGCGTTTTATATATGCATACAATAATTAAATAGCCACAGGACACATGCAGGATCCTTTCCAAGTTTGTCGCACTATTTCCAGGGAAAACAGCCAAAAACAGACATGCTGAACTATTGTGCTAACTTAATCTTACTCTTTTAGCCAGTCATAATACATTAAGGCTCATTAACTTGAAGGCCACGTCCGGGTGAAAAGGCGACTGTCAATGTGAAGTCCAAATTTACCACCAATCAATTTGAAGATGAGTAATTACTGGGTTGGTTCTTCAAGTCATGTGGTGAGGAAGAGGTACCAAAATTAGCTGTGAACTTTACAGGGCCTAGTTATGATGTAATTGTTCAGAGCGATTTGTAGGTTAATAGCTTAATAACAAGAACAGTGAACCTTTGGTTTAACAGCAATCTGTTCAATCAATGCCAACTCACAAAAAGCTATACTTTCCACTTTTTTGCTGAGCAGTACATGCTATATCAGTGCATTAAAGGGGCATTTTGTGATCAACAACCTCGTCCCCCCGACTTACCTCAGAAAAGTTTAGATTTTTATATCATCTGAACCATTAGCCCTAGTAATCCATGTGTACCTAATCTTACGTGCAAATTCGGTCATATCTGTATTAAATTAGCAATTTTGTATTTTCTGTCTGTAAACGGACAGAAATTACAGTACAGTGGCCTATGGGACTGTGGGAAACAAACAATTGCACATAACACAAAACCACAAGATTGGGATAAACTCAAATTTTGTGAATAAGCTTTTCTCAAGGATATCTTGCGAACAATGAATAAAACACAAGTTGCTGGAATCACGAAATGCACCTTAATGAGGGGATAATTATTCATTCCAATGCCTGTTTATAACCTCCCAAAATGTACCCTAAGCAAATATTTTTTACTAAAACACCCTAAACAAGTGTTTTGGTTTGATTTTGCTACCCCAAGTGAGTAATTTGTGTTACTGTTTAAAAAAATGCCTAAACAAGGAGTATGATATTTAGAGACAGACCCTACCCTCCATGTCATAGTAAAGGCTAAGTGTGGGAGGTGATAAGAATGATGACATCAAAACAGGGATATTTGCCATTGCACAATGCTGAGAAATCCTTGCATTCAGAAAATGATTAAAACCAAACTATATGAAATTGGGAAAAAATCAGGAGAAAAAAATCCACCATTTTTTCAGCATTTTAATGTGAATAGAAGTCAAACTGTAATTTACAGGTAATCGAAATAAACACGTAATTTACACACACAGTTAACACATAATTTGCAATATGGAAAAACATACCCTAATTTAGCACTTTTTATGATTTTGATGGCCGAAACAATGTATGAATTCATTGTCTGATCTTTAAAAATGACCCTCATTTTGTACACGGGCATGATATCCACCTTCGGGCACAATAAGCAGGTTTATCGTTAAAAAGTTCAAATTAGCAAAAAAGAGCTTAAGAGAGTCTTCTTTAAAATCAATGGAGCACAAACAGACTATAAGAAAAATGATGCAATTAAACATTTTGGGCCCTCTGTGTGACTGTAGTTGCTCTGAAAATAATTTAAAAAATATTTCCAACAATTTCGACATTTTGCATTTTCATGACAATATTCAAAATCATCACAAAAACGCATTTAAATGAGCCCAAACAAGCCTAGTCTTAGGTCGGTGGTTTTTGATATGGCTTCCAAAGTGATCTGTGGTCATTATGGAAATCATCTAAAAACCACTGACTTATTTTGTTACAACTTTAAATCTACCAGAGTTCAAAGGGTTAAGGATTGTTGCACAAGAATAAACATCTCATTTCCACCTTAAAATCACATTCTAGTGAACATTTAACTGATCATCACTTTGCCATATCACAGATTTTTCAAAAACTTGATTAGAGATTGCTGTACATAGACTTAGGCTGTATACATATTCACTATGACATCATCTGCTCATCTGAAAAAAATATGGTCACAAGGTTGAGATTTGGATCATTTGCACCCTTGGAAAAATTATTTGATGGATTCTGGAAGGAAAATATGGATAATCATGCTAAATTAGCCATTTTAAAAACCATTTTGCCCTAAGAACAGGTTGCCACCCCAGAGAGCTTTGACTGGGAGGAAAAGCTTAAAAATCATGCACCATGTTAAATGAGCCCTTTTCTGCCTGCTCATTGGGAAATTTTTACCTACAATCAGGAAAATCCAACGCAAAATTCCCTCCATCTAATCGGGAAAGTCTGCCTCGTAACCGGAATTTAACCCCTCTGACAAGTGACCCCTGTTATGCTGCTGGCTGTAGGCTTGATCTAAAGTCTGTTCAATACTTTCAATTAAAGGGACACTGGCACATTTTGCATATAGGGCTCCCTCGATATGTCTTATCATGCCATTCCAGGGGGGTAGGAGATGCCAACTTAACAGCAACAGCAAATTCAAATCGACATCAACATCCGGCATAACCTGAGTGCTAGTCTTTTTCAAAGACTTAATGGTAGGAAGGCGCTCTTACGCATATCGGGTGGTTACAGACAGACTTGACTAAAGGCTATATCTGGTCACAAATATTTAAATTAATTGACCGTTATTGGAAATTACACATTTTGCAGCGGGGTTAATCCACTAACCCCGACGGATTTTTGAAGTCAATAATTTATTCCTAAATCATCTTGACATTACTACAATCTATTGAACTAAGGTCTAAGAGAAGATTTTGTAATGTAACTGAGGCAGAGACTGCCATAGTAAATGCACGTAGCAGTTCCACAAATTACCGTTTGGAAATCGCCAATGCCCAAATCGAGCAGGTTGTGTCCTACCCCCATGGCATTCTTGGTGCTTGCACTGCATTTAGGGCAATTGATCTAAAGATTGTTTTGAGGCACATCCAAGAAATACAAAGTTGTGCTTAGATCAAAGGCTCTCCATTTTTTAGTTAACATAAGAAATTATCCTTTTAACCCTCCTCTTACCAAGCCTTTTTTTGTAACATGGTTTACTGTACTAACATATGTATTATGGAGTCACAAGGACTTCACAAAGTCCACGAGTTGGCAAAATTGTCAATTCCCGGCATATCTAATTTTGTACCTCAAGTAAATGGCAGGTCCTACAGTAGGACATGTTTTAAGTCTTATCGCTTTGTGTATCTAAATTATGTATTGAAGCAAAGCAATACTATGTTTCCTATTATCAAAGATATTTTTGAATATAAGATATAAATGATATTTATCCAATCCAGAATTCTTCTTGATAATACAATTATTCACAAATATAAGCATTTAAATGGGTTATCTTGCAATCACACATATCCCATTTTAACATTGTCTTCCTCATGCTCAGTGTTCGAAATACAAGTGAAAAAAGTCCATGCACCGGGCATGAAACTCTGAAAATGTTACATGCACAAATAATTGCTGCTTGCACAGTGCAAAGTTTCCTGTTTCGACAATAATATATCATAAATAAAGGGCTTTACTTAATGGCTAATATTTTACAAATTACAGTCAGTATACTGTTTTAGTCAGAAATATCCATTTCAGCACATTATGGTTGACATTTTTCATGCACATGTGCAGGTAAGTAGTGAAAGCTTACATGCACAGCCAAAAAGTTACATGCATTTGTGCATGTATACATGTGGTATTTCGAACACTGCTCATGCTACTTTGCCCTACTGTCACATCATTACTACTTTTAGTAAAATGATGAAACCCTACTGAACATCTGTGAAATGTATCGCACTTTCTGTTTTTCTCTAATGATTGTTATTTTTATTTCAGAAGCAATATCTTGTAATACACAACCAAATTCTTCACAGGAGCCAGCCCAAGATCTTCATCAAGCAAGGTTCCAAGCTGTGCTTACCAACCAATGTGATGTACTGGTTTCCATAACTCTTTACTCAAATACGCATGTACAGTTGCTTGGAATCACGTATCGCAGACACTTTACTTAGAAATTTCAGAGTTACTTCCAATGGAAAATGGAAGTATTTAATTTTGCAAATTCATGTTCCTTGCAAAATTAAATAACTTGTGATAAACAGTCAGTCACATGGGATGTTTAAAAAAGGAGTAATTTCTGCAGCATTAATACTAACATATTTTCCCATTCCATCTTTCCAGTGACATTAATCAGAGATTTTCACAGGGAAATAATATAATTTAGGAGGCATCACATTTTCTTGAGAAAAAAACATTTGGCAAAGGTAATATACTGTTAATACTATCAATTTGTGACTATCTCTGGTTTCACTTAGGGGAAAGGAAAGGGCAAGGATTTTAGGCAGGGGGCTCCCACCCCTATTAACCCCCCCCCCCAAAAAAGTGCTACATTAAATACAATGAAATCATCTAAAGGTTCATATACAAAATGGTAAGGCTGTCAAAAACAAATACCAAATGTATTGAAAAGGTACTACATTTAGTACAATGAAATAGTCATATTTCTGTGGTTTTGCTACTAACATTGATAATGAAGAACGGATTTCCATTGAGGTACTATAAATAGTCCTTCATTTATATGAGAGTCAACTAGAGAAATCCTGGTAACATTAGATTGAGATTAAATATGAAAGGGAGAGAGTCACAAATCCCAGGTGTCTACTCGGATTTGGTTAAGGGTGGCACGTCCCTAGGAGAAGTGAACCGTGCATGATGGTACTGATAAATCGTGAGCTGAGAATTGCAAGGTTCTAAAAGACATATTGGTCATTTTCAGACAGGGTGTATCTTGGGGGGGGGGGTGCTTTCGGGGCACACCCGCCTCCCGGGGGTTCATCATGCCAACTGCAAATTAGCCTATTTTCAGCTATAATTCTTCTCTTCTGCCCCTTATGTTCCCCTCAAAAAGGCAGGTCTGGATACGCAGGTGGAGATATGGGCATTTTAAATTTCAAATATACATCGCGGTCCTCGGGCCGCTAATTTTCCTGCCACGCATTTTGTGATGGATAGCGCCTCCTATGACCGTGATATATGACCTTTACCTCATAAACAAATGAGGGTTTTATTGTGTGTAGTATCCTAACCAAGTTTGGTTCCAATGAACTAAATTTTTTTTCATTGAGGTCAATTTTACATTTGCAGCTAAAACTTGCACACACTGACCTTTGACCTTGGTATGACCTTTACCTCATCAACAAATGAGGGATCCTGTTGCACCTATCCCTAGGACTCAAGTTTAGTTCCATTGAACTTCAACTTTTCAATAAGGTCAATTTTACATTTCAGCTTACAACTTGACCACCATGACCTTTGGACCTTGGTATGTGACCTTTTACCTCTTCAACAAATGAGGATCCATGTTGCACCTATGACTCAAGTTTAGTTTCCAATGGAACTTCAACGTTTTCATGAGGTTCAATGTCTTTACATTTCAGCCCCATCTTACAACTTGACCTCATGTGACCTTTGGACCATGGTATGGGGCCTTACATCATCAACAAATGAGGGATTTCAAGTCGGCTAAACCTATGACTCAAGTTTGGTTTAAATTCATCGAAGTATATGAATATTACCACCGGCAAAATATTACCCTTTTTGCAACAGACAACAACAACAAACAGCTAACAACAGATTACAATGTCATCATCAACAGACAACAACCATGATGGACAAGTGATCACCTGCCTTAAGGGCAGTGTGAACCTTGAGTTTTCGAGTAAATCTATTTTGGTTTTGTAACTTTGCAAATATTTTATTATTGTATGTAAAAGTATACATTTCTAGAAAGAAAATTGGACGATGAACCCGATGATTCCATCAGATTAATGTAAAACTTTCCGTATTTGGAGAAAAATACTAAAACAAAAAACAAACCATTTTGCCGGTCAAATTTTCAGACGCATAACAAAAACAATTTGAATTTTCATGATTTCTTATTTATATTTTAGAAACAAGACAAATTTGTCTAGGGACGTTTTTTTCATTTTTTAAAAATAGAGCTACTTTTCGAAATATAAGGGAAAACGTCAAAAAAGTGTGATTTTTTACTTGTTCTTTTTTCCAAAATTTGAGTATATATTGGAGACAATCTTAGTTAGAAATCGAAAAATGAAAAATGAGAAAACCGTCCCTGGAGAAGACCAATTGCTATCGTAGGAAAGTTAAACCTTACCTTTTACTAAGACTTCGGTATTTTTGGAGTTATCTTGTCTGAAAATTTGCAAATTTTGCGAAAATTGAACATTGAGAAAATCCATGTTTTAGTAAAAAAGTGACTTTTCACGCCATTCAAGCTGTCTCTTTCTCAAATAACTTTATCTTTGAACTTCAAATTGATTATGTGTGCTAGTGATCAAATCCATCTTTAATGCACTATTGAATCAAACATATTTTGTCTCTATATCCAGCATTAGAAGAATTGAAATTTCATCTTGTCTAAATTAGCGCTTTGTTTACATTTTCAAATATATTTTTTTTTCGTTTTTCCAAGATGTGTTCGCGCAAAAGTACATTAAAACCCAAAAACACGCTCACGCTTTCTTATCATTACGCAGCAAAAATTCAGCGCGCGACGCGATGGTGCCCCTTGCGCCTGACGGCGTTAATGTGCTTAAATTCGCGCCCGTTTAGACCAAGCGGTTTTTGGTGACTTTAAATGGTCAAATAAGCTTTTTTTAATCGGCAAAAAATCAGCTCAAATTATCTGCAGTGGATAACCTTTGTAGGTAACGATAGATCACAGTTTGATGTTAAAATGGTGCAAAAATCAGAAATTCGTGTAAAAACAAAGCACCACAGGGTTCACTACCCTTAAGCACTTGAGTGGATTTGCTAAATGAGAAAATGAATACATCACAAAAATCTAGATTTTTGCAATCTTAACATATACCCTGCAAGTGATAAGACCAAAAGCATCCTAATAAAGACAAAATCGGACATTTTAGTCATTCCTCTCTGTACGTACACTTACTACAACACGTAGTTGAATGGGGATTCATATCTTTGAACACTGCCATTTTCTTCCTTTTCTGTCAGTTTTTTCAGTTGGACAAAATAACTACAGACTAATCCTTCACTTTTAAGCTATTCCTGCTAATTTCAAATGACTCTTTTGGTAAATCACCGATAGTTTCTTTAAAGAGACACTGGCACTTTGAAAAATAGTGCGCCCAAGATTTTCAAATCGATTTTTTGCATGGTTGTAAGGCTTTTATATACAAAAGCCCTCACCAAAATGAATAAGACCAAATCAGCTTCCTTATGGGTCACAAAGATTTTATCATTTAGCGTCGGCCGGCGACGTTTAAATTCAGCAGACGACGAAAATGGGTTTTAACACCAGAACACGACGCCGTATGCATGTTTCCCACGCTATGCACACTGTTTGATCGGTCTATAACCTTTGTGGTTTTAATATCAGTGAGTACGATTCAAAATATGCATGTAAAATACACATTTGTTGATTAAAAGTTATGGAAAACTTAAAAGTTGGCCTACAAATTATCTGGATGTCTTTATCCTCATATCAATGTCCCTATCTGTTTTTTGGTATGTTATTTTTATGTGTAAAGTATATCTCTGTTCTTCCAATGGCCTAGACTATCATTTGAGAGCAAATTGAAGAAATTTCATATTTTGTGAAAATGTGCCAGTGCCGCTTTAAGGTAGGCGACACAAAAACCAATATAACACAAAAGAAATTTTAATGGAATTGGAACAAATTTACATTGAAAACCTAAGCAAATTGTATATCATTTTGAATTGAGTCAACATTTCACATTTCCAAAATACTGTTATCTCACAAAATGTATTTTTTAGCTTACAATTGTTTTCCCTCAGGCATGCCCCTTCATACTTAAAGGCTGACTCACAGATTTTCATATATATTATTTTTGGTATATTCATTTTAAATAGTCAATTAGCACTAAAGATAGCCACCTTAATGCTTCTTTTCCAAAGTTTGAAATGATCTTATTTTGATGTAATAAACATTTATAGTATAACAGTACCATAATATACTGTGTCTAACAAAATTCTGGATCCAATTTTATTACAAAGTTGTGATTTTCCATACATCGATTTGAAGTCAGCTATTTCACACAGGGACTAGTATGTGGACAAGCATTACGTATATGCAAAAAACATGATTTGTTTGAAAATTGAGGGCATCATCCTCAGATTAAGTCAGCCTTTAAGAAACTGATTCTTTTTGGTAATATGATCACGTTTTAGAATTGAAATGTGCACTAAAACTAGATGCCACTTCTTCATAAATAATAAAATAATTAAATGGGTATTTTACGCGCGACTATCCATGTAAACGTGCTCAAGGCGCTGTGCGGCAGCCATGAAAGGTGATCAGCACATCAGAGAAACCATAATACCAGAACAATTTTATGCGAAGAAGCTCCGATTTTAGAAGCAGGAGGAAACCGGAGTACCCGGAGAAAACCTGCGGGAACGAGTATGGATCGAGAAACCAAATTCACATAAAGCCACCGAGAACGAGTCCCTGCCGGGGATCGAACCCGAGACCTCATTGGTGAAAGGCGAGGAAAGATACGCTGCGCCAACTCGTTCATCCCTAGAAATTTTGTCTTTTTTTAATCTAATCAGGTTTCTAGAATTGAAATGTGCATTAAACTTGGCAAATGTAGCACTTGTATCTCTTCCTAAAGCATAATTTAATAAAGACTAATATCCCCAGGCTAAACCTGCAAATTCAAATCATTGAATCACAAATAAACTTGACACCAATAGCATCACATTTTAAGATATAGCCTCAGGCTCCAGCAGGGCCAGCTAAGAAACCATGAATTTTGATGTCGCCATGCTTTGACACATAATTACAAAATTCTGATGAAGTCAGGTCTACTGTAAGGGTCGTATTTAAGGCTGACTCAGATTTCCCGAGGAGGGCGCCCTCAATTTTCAAACAAATTGTTGTTTTTTGCAATTGCATATACATAATGCTTGTCCATATACTAAACACGGTGTGAAATAGCTAAGCTCAAATCGAAGTCCTTCAAATAGAAAATCGCAACTTTGTTATAAATTTCTGGATCCGGAAATTTAGTTATACACAGTATCCTATGGCACTGTATACTACACATAAATGTTTACTACATGCAAACGAAAAATCCGATACACCTCAAACTGGAATTGGGCAGTTAGGTGACTAATCTTTAGTTCTAGTTGACTATTTTCAATAAATACACAAAAATTTATATTTCAAAAATCTATGAGTGAGACTTTAATTTTTAAGGATTGTTATTTAATTTTGTTGTATCATTAATGGTAAAATAAATGCTCTGCACAAAAAAGGTAGTGTGACGTTGTACCATGGACCCACCCATCCACATCAAATCGCCAAAATCAGCTTGCAGTTTCTAGTCTGTAATTCACCACTTAGAAAGTCCCGCCACATGTTGATTTGTTGATTAAAGTTAGAGCAAACTTATAAAAGTTAGCCTACAAATTACCTTGATGTCTATACCCTCTTATTAATGTCCCTATCTGCTTTTGGATATATTATTTTTATGTGTTAATATATATCTATTCTTCCAATGGCCTAGACTATCAGTTGCAAGCAAATTGAACAAATTTCATATTTTCTGAAAATGTGCCAATGCCACTTTAATCTGGCAATAAAAAGAAGACTAAGATCATGAAATTGAATAGAAACCAAGCGGTCAATAAAACTCAGAAGGAATAATATCAGAGGTGTAGATGAATTTATTTATTTATCATCAATTGTATGACAGCTCTAACATAGCAGCCAATTGGGAAACAAAAAGTTGGGAAGGCCAAAAACAACATGGAGAAGTGTGGAAAGTAAAGGAAACAGAATGGTTGAAAGAACATGGATTGAAGCCAGGGTGTGTGCAAAAGCCAGGAAAAGATGGAATCAAGCATGATGGCTTTATTTCCACATGCATGAATGATGATGATTGGTGGATGTAAGGATGATATTGACACATTTTCCTTGTTTTTTTGGCCTTCAAGAAATTCAAGAAGAAAAGTCACCCAATTATAGGCTTCACTCTTCCTTCAATCATGGGGAATATATAAGTTTAATTAATTTCTTCAAATATTTTTTTCTCCATCTGTGAGAAATGGTTATAACTTTAGCTGCTGAACTACATGTTGAAGAAAATATTTTTGACATTACAAACTAATGTTGTAGTCTGTTGGTAGTTTTTTAATTCCACACTTTACTTTGAGAAATACTACAACTTATATGTAAAATAATTGGTGATGATTGATAACTTACACTTTCTTCCAATCATGTGGTCCGAAGCCCTTATAAGAGAGCCTGCAACTAACATTAAATAATTGTGAACCTCCTAAGTATTTTGATTTGGATTGTTTGAGCAAATGTCCCCCATTTGGTTGACCATATTAATTTACACAGTACCTATGGGGATTACAAAAATCCATGTTTAGCTCTCACATCAAAATGGGAAGAAAGATCATTTTCAATGCATTTTGGGGTGAAGGCCATGCTTGCAGAGATGAAACCTTTTTATACTAACCGGTTTATCCGCCCCCCCAAAAAAAAAAAACCTTTAACTATACTTCTATTTTCAAGAGGGCCCACATTTTTTGCCAATTTGTGCATAAGCTTGTGGACCATTTAGGAATAAACTGCATTCCCTCTAATTCAGTGATTCCTGGACAAGGAAAAAAAAGATCCAATGTGTCCAATTCATAAGTTAGTAACACAACTGCTGCAGTCTGTCAGCATTCATGTCAAATACTCACTTTTATAAAGCATTTACTTTAAATCCTTCTGTGCCCAGATCTTTACTATTTCTAACCTCAGCTAATTTTCCATTTCATGTTGAGTAAACATGTCCGGCACATGTGTTTCAACTATTCCTGGACATATTAAGTCTCAGAACTTTTGACAGGAACTTTGTATTTGAATGTTGTCATGATAAAGTATATTGCTAATCTCTGTAAACAGTGTAATCCTGGGTCTATGATGATGTGCCCTTAGCAGGGATTATGGAGACAGGATGATCCACAAGCTCACTGTACAGGTGCAATGTGCATAATGTTATCTAGTCCAAAGGTGCCTGGTATCTTTAATGGCTGTCCACAAGAAGGGGGTGGACCAATCCCTATGCAATACCACATGTAAGTTATTAGGGATAAAAGTGTTCAAAAGCTTAAAGGAGAACTATGTCATGATTCTGAATATTTGGAAATTTGGTATGGATGGAAGCTTAAGTAACGTAGATTACTATAAATCAAAATAAGTTGAAAATTGTCCCATTTGTTGAGTATTTTGCCCTTTAATTTTCCGCCCAATAGCTTACTCGAAAACGGTTCCGACAAATCCACATCGCAGGGAAATGTGACGTCAAGTGATGACCAGCATATCGCAGTGTTCCACTTTCCTATTCGAGTGAACTGCCATGGGGGGTAGGACAGCCATCCTAACAAGCAACAGCCTGAATTCAAATCGGCATCAACATCCGCGTCGACTCGAGTGCTATCCTTTCAAGACTTAACGGTAGGAGGGCGCTATTACGCTTATCTGACGGTTACACTCATACTTGCCTAAAGTCTAGGCCTGGTCAAGAATATTAAATCTAAATGACCGTTACTTGGAAATTACACTATTAATCACCTAACCCCGACGGATTTTTGAAGTCACTAATTTATCCTTTATTTATCATGATATACTAGATGGATTGAACTAGGGTTTAAGAGATTTTTAATGAAACTGAGACACAGGCTACCATAGTTAACTTGCACGTAGTAAAAAAAAAAGTTCACAAATTACCGGTTTGGAAATCCCCAAAGCCCAAATCGATCAGTCGTGTCCTACCCCCCCCTGTGAACTGCGATCGGGATGTTTTTATATCATAATAATTAAACACCGAAATGAAACAATATTTCATTCTGTACTTATTTTCAATTTTATTATTACTTTCATTAATCCATCAATATTACAGGGTCTAGCAATAACAATTCGAGTCAACACGATGTTTTGGTCATCATTTACGTCACGGAGGAGAGCAAATTGGGCGCTTGGCTCAATGAAGCATGCGAAAAATCCGCCCGTTTCTTCGTATGTCAAACAAGCAAAATTTTAAAAGCATCTATTTTTTAATTTTTACATCAACAAATGTATTATTTTTTCGGGAATTTGTGATGTATGTACATATATTTATGAATGTAAGTCAAAACTGAGCCTTGACAAAATTCTTGACATATTTCCTTTAAGGACCACAAAAATTTCAGCTCAATGATTAAAAATGAAGTACTAGCGCTTGTGGGCTAAAATAAGTATCAAAGTCAGGGTTTTTGGGTGTTAGCCCATAGGATTTGATAGGATCATATCATGACCTTTTGAGGTGGAATTTCCCAAAATGGTGATCATGGGATATAATCAATACCACCCTTGGGGTGGAAAAGGAACCTCTGCAAAAGAGGTGGTCAGAAATTGTTTTCAGGCTCACCGTGCATGCCTGGTAACCTTTCTGAACACTATTTTGAACAGTTAACTGCATAATAAAAATGGAGGTCTTAGGCCCTAAATTTAAAGAGACACTGGACACTGGAACAAAATAGTGTGCCTCAAGATTTTTCCAAATAATATTTGCCATGGTTGTAATGCTTTATAGACATTAGTCCTCACGTGAAAAAAAAAAATTAAGCCCAATCACCGACCCTCATGGGTAAAGAGAACAATTTCCTAATAAAACCACTACAGAGTGCTTCAGAGAGGATGGATCATGGTATTAAACACACACAACATATGCGGCATGTTCCCAAACACTCCACCCTGTTTGACAGTCTGTGACCTTTTATATAGTAATAGACACATTTATGTCTATTTAGGGCAAACTCAAAAATTAGACTGAAAAATTACTGGATGTCTTTAGCCTCTTATCAAGGCTCCTTCCTGTTTTGTGGTATGATATTTTTTAGTGTAAAATATATCTGTATTCTTCCAAGATCCTAGACTATCATTTGAGAGCAAATTTCATTAAAAATATGCCTGTACCACTTTTAAAAAGTTAAATGTTCTAGTTTGTCAAATTCAATTAATTGACAAAAGAGTGTTCAATCCCAGGAGGGGGCACTGACATTGGAAAATGGTACAGGTATATGTGGCCCTTAAGCCCCCCCCCCTCCCACCCCCAGTTGGCAATTCTCCTACAGTTCTCAAGACCCCCAGTTGAAGCGTAATTCATTTCTTAAGGTCCCCTTTTGGAAAATGTTTGCCTCAGAAGCTAAATTTTAGCAAAATTTCAGCTCCCAAGACTGCCAATTTCTCCAAATTTCAGTAAAGAAGCCCCTACTTTCAGAGACAAAATCAGTTTGAAAGCCCCCAAGTTCAAGAAATCGGGGGTCCGCACATCCCTACCTGAAAAAAGTTGAGTGGGGAGGGCTGATAAGAAGGGGACTGAGGAAATGCTTGGAGAGGAAGGATTCTGGGAGGTGTCTGAGGATACATTGAAGGAGATCACCCGGGAGATCACTGAGTTAAAAGCCTCATAGAATTCTATCAATTTAGCTAGGACATAACTAAGTCATTCATTAAAATGAATGAAATCAAATTGAAAAAGACATTCTGGGAAATAATTAACATTATGTACAAGGAATAAACATGGTGGTGACTGGTTGTAACAGGGAATAAGACTGTAAAGGGCAAATTTATTAGGATCCAAACACAGACAATTTCTTACATGGTCATATTTATTTGTAGGTCCAAGTTTATGAGAGGTCATATGTTTGTAAAGTGCAAAGTGCACTGCTTAGCAAATGGGCAACTTATTAATCCCCACCCCAAACAGAGGATATCTCATACATGTCAAAGAAAATTACATTAAAAACTCATAGAACAGTCTACATTTTTTGGTTAGCTCTATTTGTTTTCTTGCAAGTATGATGCTTTAATTTTCTAACAAAGTTTTTGTGTGTGTGTGGGACACACTATTAAGCACTTTCAAATGAGTAACTGTAGCTTTCTTAGCAAAGTGATGTATCTGAAAATATTTGTATTAAAATGTATTTCAATGTTCCATTCTATCTCATTTTTATCATCATTGTAAATATCAGCAGATAGCATGTAACCCTTCATTGTGCTCATTTTCATATGTTATATGTTAAGTTGTAGGAGACATTGCACAAGATTAACACTAAAACAATGTTAAAGCAAGTGGTAGAGTAACTCATGATGGTATTAATGCTTCACAGTGTTAATCATTAACACCAATTGTCATTTTAACATTTTTTAGTATTCATTTTATGCAAAACTTGTCTTATCACAAGTTAAAGAAAGGCCACTACATACCAGTGCTTTGGTTGAAACTTGAAGAGAAAAGAGTAATTTAAAAAAAACTTGCAAGATCACCCTGGCAGGGAGCAAATATGTAAATGTCTCATTAATATGCACAAAAGGATGACAACAAAAGCTGCAATGGATATTACTTGCATGCACAACTACCCCACATCCAGTTTTGTCAATTTGGACATTGGGACTTGTAGAAGTTTACCTTTTTAGTAATGAGCCCATCAGAGCAATATGCAAATGAGCTCATTGATATGCACAAATAGTGATGACAACATGGCAAAAAGGTCTTATAGTAGAAGACCAGCCTGTAGATTTCGTTACCAAACTCTGGAGACAAAGATTTGACAGTCGTCTGGGTTCCCTGACAATATTGAAGGTTTTTGACTTGGGCTTGCCGCTTCAATGTTCCCCGGCATTTTTGGGAAGGGGCAAACAAAGTTAACACGTTGGTAAAGTTGAGAACTGTCGCAAATGAATTCATATGCATGTCAAATTACTCGCCTTATCATACGAATAAAAAAATTTATGTTTGTTATAGATCCAACTTCAAATGAGACGCTATGGCCAAAAATTCTAAAGGCAATGCACTTTCAAGTCAGTCAATCGTTAATATCAACCGATTTTTAAAGATGTGTCTAATTATATGTTTTTGCATGACAAATCAATTTTGCACTTTTAATATTCAAATGTAGTCTTGGACTTGAAATCAAAATGGCCCCTGAAATATCCGCCATTTTTTACGCATGGTTGAATCTACTATAGTCCTCTGTACAGGATTAGTATAAAATATAATAAAAAAGACTTTCAACACATTCATAGTGACTAGAATCTATCTATTTGTCCCACAGCGATTTTGTCTTGTGTCCATCGCATTTCAGAAGGACAACACCCCAAATGGTATCCTGACTTTCAATAAAACCTGTATTTGTTGTTGGTGACATATATATGTATTTTATCAGGGTGTAACTTGCCAAAATACAGAATACAAATGCAGAAACAATACCAATATGGCAAGTTATTATTGAGTTATCATTGTTGGGGAAATTAAACATAACATCAGGAAGGGCCAATGCCTATGGATTAAAACAGTCAGGAAGGCCTATGGATATGTACCACCCACCACTAAAGTGTTATTTAAATTATATAAGTGGGAATGATGTACCAATGAAAACGAGCTAAACCAGTTTGAAAGTTTCAGACCATTGCTATAGTTGTCTAATTTGAATCATTCATTGTTTTTATTGGAACAGTTTGACAATGTGACGGGTCATAAAAGTGAAGCCAAAATGGTTTTTGTTTGTTTGTTCTTATCTTTAAAAATACATCTGGAGACATTTCTTCAATAGGTGTACTGAGATGGCAGTTCATCTCAGGGACCCATCATTATAACAAGAGCATCAGTAATGCAGGAACCCACTATTTATACTCTTGTAGTATTTAAGTGATCCAATTAGAACTTCTGACCTGAAGTTATGTTAGTACCCTAGTCCACCAACCAGAAGTGTAACAGGTGAGAAGCGGACAGGGGGTCCCCACACCGTGTTCAGAAAAAAAAGCAAAATATGAAACTAATTTCCCAAAAGTACCCGCTTCCTTCTTATACTAAAATTTCAGTGCAACCTCGGGAAAATGATTGGAGGATGATTATGTGTTGTAGGGTATGTGTCTACAATCTTGGTCATAATTAGTTGGGACACTTGCCCTCAATTATATGTAAGGAAAATTTGTGATAGTTTTAGGAAAACATATGTTGTTTTGTTTTGTTTATTTGATTCACTACCTCTGCAAACCCCTCCCACCCCCACCAATTAAAGCTGGGATTCTTATGTAGGACATTAAAGGTCCATAGTCCGATCGCTAATAGCTTCGTACCCAGGGACCCAAGATTTTACCGGAAGTGGTCAAAATTTTGATATCAGAAAAAAGCTACTATTTTTCTCATTTACCCTGTGAAATCTTAGGGCAAAGGATATTTGATTTGGATGTTATGAGCAAAAATATGTCCCAATTTGGTCGACCAATATTAATTTTACACAGTACTCTAAGGGGATTACAAATCACGTTTTTAGCTCTCACTTTAAAATGGGTAGAAATACTGGTGCAAAACTTTACAGATGGTGTTTTGAGGTGAAGGCCCCCTTTAAGAGAGCGTGCATGCTTCCAGTGACCAACATTGATTCAGGGAAGTGGGGGGAGTCCATTTAACATTTTTGGCAATTTAAAGTGTCCCAACAATTATGACCAAGATAGGTGAGTGACCACATAAACTCACACATTCTAACAAGTGGGTTTCTAAATTAACCACTTGTTCTTATCAAGAAAACCAAGCTAAAGATGATTCAATTTTCCAAATCCCTAATATGAGAAAGCCTTCCCACTTCCTTGAGGATAAAAAAATCATTTTATTTAGGCTTATGTCCAAAATATGTAACTTGTCAAATATTTTCATTTGATGATTCACATCAAATTGCTCTAAGTGACATTTAGAGATCTGTGGACCATTCCTGAAACTCAGTCATAAATCTATGTGCATATGTCATGCCCGAGTGGATCAATTTGTCCAAAGCACTGTGTAACTGCATGGTAGAAAAGGTCTGTTATGTAGTACAAATGCATGAGTTAGTATATCAGCTTATATATGTAGGGTTACGCATGAGTTTGGGGAACGGACCCCTGGTAGTAATCATAACCTCTTCTGTTGCCTCTACCATTCTACAGAAGACCACAAAACAAACCTTTGTTGAAAATTCAAATTGATTCTAACACTCCGTTTTATAATAATATGATTATTTTGTATTATTTGAGTTTCGTAGGCCACTGTGTTAATTTGATTGTTCAGATCCAGACATTTCATACAAAAATGCTCTAGTTAAATAAAGACAAGATCACTGCTTTTTTGGGGGGGCATTTGTTAATTCTTCTTATCGAATCCAAACACAGTGGTTCTCAAATATGATTCAGCCAGGTGTGTACAATGTCTGGCTGCTTCACTGAATTCTGCAAGGTCGTTGCCTGTGCTTTGTTGCTCCAGCAATGGGCAGGCCAAGAGATGTTCCATTGTCTGTGGTGCAGTTCTGCAATCACAGGTACATCGCTACGCTATGACAGAAGTCTGGTGGAGCAATTCCTGCTAAGATAAGTTGTCTGTTGGTGTTGGGCGAAGACATCATGTGATAAGTCGGCAGGAGGCACTTAATGCTGGATCAAGCTTCTTGGCATGGGTTGATCTTTCCCATACAAGGCAAACATACTCTGCACATGAGTAGCACAGGGCAAGTGCCATCGATCTTAGGGTATGGGGATTGTCCTGTGGTCCCCCTGACAGTAACTGCTCACCAGTGAAGTCAATCTCTACACCACCAAATACTGTTCTT
>JAMKCH010017689.1:0-22900 GCA_023653785.1 Ophioderma brevispina | reverse complement strand
TATTGTAACTTAGATAACAAGGGCTACCGACGTAAAATAAGCCCTTCGGGGTTGTCTATCGGTAGTCCTAGCATATTTTATATTATATATGTTTCATCCTGTATTCTTTTGTATATTTGCTGAATAAATTGAACTTGAACTTGAAAATCCACCATCAAATTGGTCCTCGCCTTTGTTACATCTAGGCTGGATTCCTGCAATTCCTTGCTTTATGGCCTTCCAGAAAGGGAATTTAATCAAGAGTCAGCGTGGCTTCCAATTAAACAGAGGGCAGTTTTTAAGATTCTGCTTCTCACCTATAAGGCCATCCACGGCATGTCACTTGCCTATATCTCTGAGCTCATCCAGCTGTATTCACCACCGAGAACCTTGAGATCATCTTCTTGCTCCCAGCTAATATAAGTAAATCAGCCAACTCATCAACAAAGTTCTATGGTGATAGATCTTTGCTTATGCAGCAGCACATTTGTGGAATATAACTCCTTAACAGTATCCACTTAGCTCCGTCAGCAACTATTTTCAAGTCACGTCTGAAGACATTTCTATTTACACAGGATACGTATCCTGTTTCTGATGCAGTTCAATCATAGAGGTCAGTGAGTTCAATCACTAAATTATAATATTGTGATTTTTTTCTTTCTTTTTCTTGTTCTCTACCTTCATCCAATCCGGTTGCCTAGGATAGTTGTTTTCATCAGATTAGGTAGGGTAGAGGCATCTGAATCCAGCAAGACTTAACCGATGTCGCTGTGGGGTAGATACACACAGATCCTCACAGCTGACGATTCAGGTGTATCCCCATGTGTTCTTAGCATGGGAGGCAACTGAGCTGGGTTGTCTTTCTCTTCTATCTGTTGGTCACAATACATCATGTTTGAATTTCTACTTAAATTTTATCTTAAGTTATTTTGAAATTGTGTATAATTGATGTATATCATTGTTGTTTTAACATTAGAATTTTATCTGTTGTTTTTGCATCGTATAACTATTTTCAATTTCTTACTCTTCGACGCCATTATTTTCATAAAACTCTTAACACAATGTCCACTACTGCCATTGGGCAGACCACATAGCTGCAATTTGCCAAAAGGAGCGCATTTTCAGGCATTTTCTGCTGTGACTTCACACGTTCAAAAGGCCATTTTTTCAAATCGGATGAATATATCTTAATAATAAGTGACACTTTTTCTTAGAATGAATCAATGTTATGAAAATAAAGAAAACTAAAAAAATTGTATGTTCTAAGAGAGCACACCACTAAATCACTCCGCATTTTGTGTAATGGTGGGTAGTTCCGGCAAAAACATACCGTCGATTGTAAGCAAATTGGTGTGGCATGGTGCGTAATATTGTTGATTGTCAAATGTTAATATTTAAATAGTGCAGACAATGTTCTATACTTGGAATATCAGAAAATAAATAAATTTGAATCTACAAATAAATTAGGCCTTCGGAAGTACTCCGTGCTCGGATACGGGTATGGGTTTTACGTATCGGGTGGAAAAGGTGGTGGCGCTCTTCACAAGCCTGTATCTCGAATTCTATCCTGTATCGGTATCAAATTACCATGATTTTTAAAAATGTTCATCTTTTTTGATATAGAAATATCTTCAAAACATCAAATATGATGTCACGTGGGGTTGAATTTTGAACTTATTTCAAGTCATTTTAGCGTGTATTTCAATGGGAGCGTTATTTGGTGGTGTGCACCCTTCTAAAGCGCTGTAGGGGAATGTGCATGCACTTCATAAATTGGGATTTTCATGCAGATAAAGCAAAATTGAGGCCCCAAAAGTGGTTGTTATATAGAATAAGTTGCTATTTGTTCTAAATTGAAGCTTTTGGTGCAATTTAGAGACTTTTGTCGAAGAAATTAAGTCACAAACAGTCTTACCCATAATTTTAACGGATTAACATGATTTGTTCATTTTGGCCATTTTTGGTTAAAAGTGGCGATTTTGTCTATATTTATATCTTTGCTGCACAAAAAATGAAAGTTTCTTGAAAGAGCTGCAATGTTCTGTGGAATTATTTGTCTTTCAACAACATTATGTCTATACGCGAGATAACATTGTGATCTTCCTTCGTGGTAATGCATTCAATTTCAAAGCGAACATCCTGGTTACCCTCCGTGTAAGAGCCAAAATAACGGCATTTTGTAATCAAGCTGCGTATTATATTCCCAAGAGACAGCATGGTGGAAGAAAGATCACTGTGAACTTTGCATATTAAGTGCTTTTGTAATACCATTTAATAAATTGATAATTTATTTTTTTGTATAAAGTCTCCAAACGGGCTCTCTTTGAACCCTAACCTCGTTCAAAATGACCGCGGTAAGTCAATTTAAAGAGGCAAGAATCGGTTCATACACATTTCCGTCTTGTAGGTAACTTTTGCGTGGATTTCCACGCAAGCATTTTAATACCCCTAAAGCCTAGTCCCAGCCCCAATGTTAACCATGGACCCGACCCAAACCCTAATTCTAACCCTAACTCTAACCCTAGGCCCCAAATCTTACCGTAACCCAACCCTAACCTTAAAGCGGCACTGGCACATTTTCACAAAATATGAAATTTCTTCAATTTCCTCTCAAATGATAGTCTAGGCCATTGGAAGAACAGAGATATATTTTACACATAAAAATAGCATACCCCAAACAGATAGGGACATTGACATGAGGATAAAGACATCCAGGTAATTTGTAGGCCAACTTTTAAGTTTTCCATAACTTTAATCACCAAATGTGTATATTACATGAATATTTTTGACTCGTACTCCCTGATATTAAAACCACAAAGGTTATAGACCGATCAAACAGTGTGCATAGCGTTGGAAACATTCATACGGCGTGCGTGTATTGTGTTAACGACATTTTCGTCGTCTGCTGAATTTAGCGTCGCCTGCGACGCGAAATTATAAAATCGTTCTGTTTACCCATAAGGAAGCTGATTTGGTCTTAATCAATTCGGTTGAGGGCTTTTGTATATTAAAGCTTTACAACCATGCAAAAATATCGATTTTGAAAAATCTTGAGGGCGCACTATTTTTCAAATGTGCCAGTGTCTCTTTAACTCAAACATCTAACCCTAAAATGATCGCTAACCCTAACCCTATCGTAACCCTAGCTTTATCCCTAACCTTAATCCTAAGCCTAACTCTTATCACCAACTCTAACTTCTTATTCTAAATCTAACCCTAACCTTATCCCCAACAATTACCCCCAACCGTAAGAAGGAGAGTGGTAGCGAAATGGACTATCGGATGCATTCGGGCGCCGCACATTCGTCATTTTTCGGTTTTTGATGCTGTTAAGGGGAGGGGGGGTTTTTTTTTTTTTTTTTTTTTTTTTTTGGGGGGGGGGGGGGGGGGGGGGGGGCGAAGTTTAAGGCACCATAAAGTCGCTTCCTAGAGTTTGTGGTTTGCATCCGATGCTTTATTTCACATAACTACAGGGCCGCCGAGAGAAATTGCGGGCCCGGGGGAACCCCTTTTACCAACTTCGTTTTCCAGAACCCCATACGGGGGGATTTTGAAGTTACAGTGGCTGCGAAGCGGCCATGAAGCGGCGCGGGGTGTGGGATCTGTATAATGTAGTTGATCGATGGGTGTTTTTGTTTGAATTATTCATATTATGTTTATGGAGACGGCCCAGGGGGTGGGTGCGGGAGGGGGTGTCCCACTACCGCGCGAAGCGCGGTTTTTTTTTTTTTTTTTTTTTTTTTTTTTTTTTTTTTTTTTTTTTTTTTTTTTTTTTTTTTTTTTTTTTTTTTTTTTTTTCGTTTTATAAAACAAAATCTTAATTGTTTTTGTGTAATTTCTCAAACCAAGAGAGGCCCTAAATTTATTAACCGCGCGTAGCGCGAAAAAAAATGGAAATTTCGTAGGTTACAGAATATTTTCTCAGCGTAAGTTAGGCTTGGGTACCATTGTCGCTCGAATTTCTCAAACGAAGAGAGGCCTAAAATTTATTAACCGAGAGTAGCGCGAAGAATGGGATTTTCGTGGGTACAGAGTATTTTCTCAAGGTAAGTAGGCCTAGTATCATTGTCGCACGAGGGGGAAATGGGTCCTCCTGTATCCGCCAATGCTCTCTCTCTCCTTTCTCTCTCGCTCTCTCTCTCCATCCCTCTCCTCTCACTTTCTCTCCCTCTCTGACTTGTGTCACAACCGCAAGGGCTGACTTTTTACTTGTTTTTACGGGCTCCTAGGAACCCCGGGCCCCTTAGGACCCGGGGCCCGGGTCAATTATCCCCTTTGACCCCCCTCTCAGCGGTGCTGTTGATAATGATAAATTGCTCCTTTTATGTGAAGCGCCTAGATGCCTCTGCATTAGGCGCTATATCAAGATTTATGTATTTTATATTAGATTGATAATCATCATCATCGTCTGGCCCCCGATATTCCATTTACAACTCTAGGCCAAAGTCTTTATCCCTCATTAGCTAGGAAGTTCTCAGTTTGTATTGAGTGTCCCTATCAATTACATTGATGTAGATAAGAGGTCTGCATCCTCTATTTGCGCACGGCATCTCCACATATTAACATCAGAAACAACTTGGGTCTTCAGCGCGACACAGTGCCCAGCAAAGCGGAGTTGAGCGACAGTGGCAGAGACGGGAGAATGTCTCCGTAAATTTGTCGTTTTGTCCTGTGATCACGCCATTAGAAGTCCTCTCATGAGAAGCCTGGTATATGTGCCATCAAGGCGATGTGAACTCCTTTGCTTGCATGGTCCAGATTTCGGCTCCATAGAGAAGAATATAGTGGTTGAGCACTTTCCAATATATGGCAACACACCTGAATCGCTCTGACAATCATCAAAAAACTGTGTTATCATCATTTGCTCTATGAAATTTATCTTGTAATACTCAACTATTCACCAGGAATCTACTGATACAAGTTTCCAGCTGTATGGACTCATATTTGTCACATATTTATTTATTTTCATAAATATTCTTCTGTGTCTTCAATGAATTTTAACACTTTTACATTATGTGTATTGACCATGTGTGATTGATTTTGATGCACATCCGCTTAGTGCCAGGCCTACTACAATGGAAGCACTGAACTTTACAATAGGCACTATAAAGTGAACTTGGACTTACAGCTCAACAGCATAGAGAACCAGTCTTTCTCTGGTTTCCCTAACAATGAAAATATGCAAGTCTCCATGGAAAATTCAATCGTAAGAAACAATCAACATCTCTGCTGTAAACCCAGATATCTTCCTGAGTTTACATGTGAAACTTGAAAGAGGTATGGAAGCCCTGAGAATATGGGTCTACAAAAATGGACTTATATAAGAGGAACTGTAAGCAGCAAGATGCACCCTAAAATGTACCATCACTTACTACTTAACACACACACGGTATCTGTACAGGGACTGGTCACAAAGGTGAAATACACCATCTAAGAGATTGTCAACAGCTTCACCAAGTTCCAACTTCAATAGCCAACCTGCAACCTTCACTCCACCTTTGTTGATTCTTCATCATGTGATTTTGATCTGTTCTTCACATCACCACCAAGGATCATCACTTCACTCTATCTCACTGATACACAGACCCCATCTTTGTTTCATCAAAATGCCCTGCCCACAAACTTCATCGTATTTCTTCGATTGCTTTTTTTTTTTTTTGCCCCACAAAACTCCCTCTGTGCTCTACCAGGATGCCTCTACACAACAGACTCACCATCTAGGGCTTCTTCTTAAACCCAATCAACTTTACTGTTACCAGACCTCTGGTACACAGTCTGCACCTCCCCTGGATTCCTCACACACATCATCACAACCACCCATTGAGGATCATATTATTGGCTCTGTTGAAGGTATATTCCCTGCAATACCACAATCACATGGTACACGGTACTGGATGTGGAAGACCAACATCATGCCCTACAGACACTTCAAATTCAACCCTGAGCCGGGCAATCTCACAGCCAGTCCTAAGCCACGGTTCAATCATCCACAGCTGGCCTATTCCTAAACCCAGACCAATCATACAGGGACAACCATTCCTAAACCTCGCACAAGCCTCTCCTCCTGCAGTGCATGTGTCCGAGTCCAAACAACCAACCAGGAAACTAATCGGCTGTATTAGTTATAGGCGACTCACTCCAAAGCATTTGGTAGGGCGACGTATGTTCAAACATTTCAAAGTTCTGAATCGCTGCATGCGACAGGAAGCAAGCTCGAACTCTGTGGTTAACTTGCACAGAGTTAAGTTGAAGAAGAACGCCAACTGCTGTGATTATACATTGTGGAACTAATAATATACGCCAGACATGACCAATGAATGTATGATTTTACTTGAGACTCTTTGCCACAGTCATAAGCCTTTAAAAAAAAAAATTACTGCACCAGCACCACATAATGATTTCATCCTAACTGTCTCAAACCCACCAAGGCCATGCTGCATGGATAAGAGAATATAATGCAAGACTATGTGAACTTTTGTAAAACTTGCAAAATGGACGTATTTGATAACAGTTCAATTGAGACTTCATTTCACCTTGCATGGGATGGTCTACATCTAAACAGGTCTGGCACAAAATTACTTGGCATCAGAACTTTATTTCAGCAATCCGTCCAGCTTCCTCGCATGGATTTTCAGGTAGTATCAAACCAACTGTGCAATAAACTTGTGGAACAATGCAAACCTTAAAAGAGCTTTCAGGTTTTCAGGGACTGACTTTGTTAAACAAACAAGTTAAAATCAGTGCAAATATTCTCTGTCAATAATATCAAATGCACAAATCATCCAAATCATAAATGTATGTTATCTGATGTTAGGTGTATTTGATACCAAAAATGTCAACCTACAATACTAAGTGCAATACTTCTAGATCAAATACACTTGCGGTAAACCATCACAAACCTCAATGAGCGCTATTGTATGTGGCAGCTGTAACCAAAAAAATTGAACAATCTTTGCCATTGCTATACTGTAGTATTGTACACTTATGTTCATGTTAAATGTATTGTTCTAACAATGTAGTAGAACTGGTTTGTAAATAATTGCTTTTATAGAATGTCAACTGATGACTTCCCTGGGAAACTTTTATGTGATTTCAATTGTGGCAATGAATAAAGGTTTTAAATAGGCCCAGCTTAATGTCCGTAGCTTACTATAAGTCGATCATGTTAGAATTTTACTTCAGCATAATAAGATAGATGTTTTATGTATAACTGAGACTTGGTTAGATGATGGTATTAATGCAGTGAGTAGCAATTGAGGGTTACAATCTATGTAGGATTGACAGGACGACAGGAACATGGTGTATTTATGTTATTTAAGAGATGGCATTGTTTTAAAGATAATCTGTATTACATACACCATTTTGAGGCACTTTGGATAGACTTAATTTTGCACACACAAAACCTATCTACCTTGGGCACTGTCTATAGACCCCCCAACGCTAGAATTTTGATTACATTGACACATTAGATTCTATCTTTCAAAACTGTACCACTACTTATTTGAATTTGATTGGTCAATAGTTGTGGCGACTTTAATTTGGATATAAGTAAAAAACCTAACTCAAATAAATTAATACCATTGCATCCAACAGTAATATGTTCAACTTATTAATGACTTACAAGGATCTGAAAAACAAGACTATTATAGATTTGCTTTTGTCTCAAAGCCATAATAAAATCTCTTCTTCTGGGGTTCATAATTTATGAATTTCTGATCACATGTTGGATTTATGTATGTTCGTAACCAATAAGAAAGTTAAAGTGCCACCTAAGAAAATAAAGTATAGATGTTTTTATAACTTTAATGCAAACTTTTATTGATACATTTAAGAAAACAAGTTTGGGACAAAAGAATAAATACTGTAGTAAGTTGACAATGCCTCCTATTCTTTCAAGGAATGTTTGATCATGCATGCGCTGTACATGCCCAGTTGGGGAGACAGGTCAAGGGCTCAGAACTTCCTGACTGGATAAATAGTGAATATGAATTAAACTTTCTTTGAATAGGGACTATTACTTCTACGGCTTATAAAACTAATAACTCTCAAGACTGGATTAAGTCTAGGCAATTAGAAATCCAAGTTGAATAAACTAAACAGGACTTTGAAGAAAACTACTGTACTAATGCTATTAATGATAATATTTATGATTCAAGAATTATGAGAGTAACAATTAATGAAATTACTAACCATAGCAATCAATCATCTGCAGTAACTTACACACAGGCAAATGTTCACTTCTATTATAAAGAACTGCTAATCATTTAATAGTTCCTTCACCCTAGAGGAACCATCTTGCTAGTAAATTTAAGGATGCTGTAAACTGTGATACAAGTGCTAGTCGCCCACGTACCTTTAAGTAACAAGGATTATGAAAATTTGAAGTTTTAATATTATCACTCCTGAGTTTGTTTTTGACCAGATTTGTAGTTTTTCTAATAATAAATCTACTGGCACAGGCAATATTGTCTAAGCTTCTTAAGCTAGCTGCACCAATCATTTGTCACCCCCTTGCCTATATTTGTAATCTTTCACTGTTCACTTCAGTCTTCCCTTCTGATTGGAAGACCGCTAAGGTTTACACCTATATTCAAGGATGGTGACAAAGTGATTTTAGCATTAACCGTTCCTACATCTGTTCTTCCCATTTTATCTAAGATCTTAGAACGTGCTGTACATTATCACGTCTGCTAATCTTACTTGTAAAACACTATATTGAATCATGCAGTCTGGTTCAGAACTTATCATAGTACTAATACTGCTCTTTTATATGTGGCTGACTATATTCTTAGTAATCTGAATATGGCAAATAACTGGGTCCTATCTTTTCGATCTTAGAAGGCATTTGACACTGTTTAACCACAGCTTCTTTAAGTAAATTAAATCTTACGGTATACGAATTGTGCATAAATGGTTTGAGTCATATCTTAGTGGTAGACACAAGCTGTTATTTTAATTCTACCCTTTCGATTTCATGAACATGATGTTTGGGATCCCCCAGGGTTCCATTTTGGGTCCATTACTATTCATCATTTTTGTTAATTCCTCTTCCTGATTCTGTTAATTGTAAGTGTATTATGTAGCAGAGGACACAACTCTCTTGATTTAGTTCAGATGACAATTTCAATTACAACTGACATCAGTACGAAGGAGGAAAGTTACGCCGGGACCCCAATAACCCTAAATTTAATCAGCGGGCTGGAGACACGTATCTTACGGGAGTATAGCGGGTGGTGTCGGAGAATGAAGTTGGGAAAGGAAAGGTGCATAATACAAGCGAAATCAAGGCTGTCCACAGGGAGGTCGCAGCAGCCAGACAAAACCCCGGCGGGGGGTGAGAATGCTCGTCCGAATAACCTACAAACAATAAAGACACTAAGCCATGTTATTTTGGCAGTCACTATACCTTAACATTTTAATATAATTTTTTTTTTTTAATTTTCAATTTCAGCTGTACCTTCCATAGGGTTATTAAATTTAATATTTGTGTTGTTCTTGATCCACACTTCGTGGAATGACATGTACAATATGTATCTTCTAATGTATCAAAGCGTATTGGTGTAATTCCGCAGAGTTTAAATACTTCTTCCTTCTAAGTACGGTCAATATGGCTGGCACAAGCTTCTTGTTTTTCCTCATTTTGACTATTGTTCTGTTTGGGCAAATTTCAATGCTTATAACCATCACAAACTGCAAGTCGTGCAAAACAGGCTTGCTCGTGTTCTCCTTTCATCCGACATCAGAACCTCAGTAGATAAAATGATGAAAGATCTTGGTTGGAATAAACTTAGTACTATGTGGGATTATCAGTTAACTTATCGTTGTCTTCAAGGTCCTCAAACATAAAAAAAAAAATAGCTCTCTGTATCTATTTCATCAGTTTTACTTTTACTCATTCATGCAACAAAAAGTACTAGAAGCCAGACTCAAAACACTTGCTCCTCCTTCCATGGAAATTGTTGCTGGCAAAAGAACATTCCAGGTTGAGGAGCAAATTATGGAATAATCTTTCGTCCAATATTTCGTCACCAATTTTTGGAATCTATGAAGCCTGACTGAATTCAAAAATGTAATGCTCTATAACTGCTATTTATATTGTTATATATTGTTTGTATAAATTTGCATGTTAAATCTATGCTTGCAGTTTATTCCATTTTCATGTATATTGCCATTTCTTTTGTAATCATTACTGTATTATTGTATGCTTTGTCAGGGCCTCCTGGGAGACCAGTACGTTTTTGTATTGAAGGAATTACCTGAATAAATAACGAAACTACTAATGCTCTCAACACAAGCTCTACAGAATGCTAGCTTTGTTGACTTGGCTATATTCGATTGCCAGATGTTATAAAGTTTCTTACAGGCATTCCAGGCTTGTTCTTTGCGTGTCAGGAATCCTTCCTGCTGTCAGTAACATATGACCCAAGGTACTTAAAGTCACTGAGCTCTTTGAGTTGTGTCATCATTAGAACATATAGGTAGATGTCTCTCATCCTCATTCATAGTCATATATTCGGTCTTCTTTGCATTGAGAAGTAGACCAACCTTTAATAGCTGCAGCATCCTCCAGTGATGTTAGCAAATCTTTGCCATCACACAGTTAATCAGCTGTCAGCGCAAGATCATGTGTATAATCAAGATCAGCAAGATACTGGTTTTGATGGCACCTTGATCGCTTTCGCTTGATTGTGAGGCCTTTGTCTTGGATGGGGTCGAGACTTTGTCTAAGGATGTAGTCAACCACAATCACAAAGAGATACGGTGCTAAGGTGTCTCCCTGGTGGATTCCCGCTGTTGTTAGGAATTCCTTAGTTGAGTCATCCTTGCTTGAAGCTTGTTGGATTATCGTACATAGTGCCAATGGCTTTGACAATCTCATCTGGGACACCATTTTTCAAAAAAGGTAAAGGTAAAGGGGCCGGACCTGTATACAGGAACGGAGTGCCCATCTCTCTTTCGAAGCGATTGGGCCAGACTCCACCATATAATGTTGCTGTAGGGGGCTCGCTACACCACCTCTACAGCGAGTCTATGCAACATGATCTTCCTGTTGACACTGTCGAAAGCTTTGGAAAAGTCAACAAATATGATTGATGCATTTCGCTTGGAGATCATCAGCTCTTCTATGATTCTTCTGAGGGCCAGAATATGAGGTAGTGTTGATCTGCCATTACGAAATCCATTTTGGTTCCGGCGCAGGATGGGATCAATATGAGGGGCGATTCTGTTCAGGAGCATTGAATTGTAAATCTTTGAAGCTAGAGGTGAGGTGAGAGTGTGATTCCTCTTAATTTTGGGGCAGTGAAAAGTGGAATAATTGAAGACTTGGAGAAAGCTGCAGGTTTACTTCCTCTATAGGTGTCATTACAGAAGTCTAACAGATGCTTGTGAAAGAGTGGGTTCTTCCAGATGACAGCTGAAATATTATCAGGACCTGGGGTCTTGGTGTTTCTCAACTTTTTCAGACATTCTTGAACTTCCTCTATGGTGAAAGGCCCAGTCTGGATAGGCAGGCTATCAGCCACTTGATGGTTAAAGAAAGGATCTTCGAGTTTGGTGTTGTCTTGCTCTGGTTAACCAAGAAGTGAGCTGAAGTGCTGAAACCAAGCATCTAGACGCTCTTCAGTGGTATTATCTGCTACACGGATTACTGGAGAAGCCCTCTTGTTAGTAAGCTCCCTCAGTACACCCCAGGCAGCTGAGACTTTTGCTGCATCAAGGTTCCTCTTAGTGTTCCTAGTAGACCTGGACTGGTGTTTCTGTGCTGCATTCTTCACTTCTTCTCTGGCCTTTGTAACCTTCTTGTTGGAAGCAAAGGTTAGTATCTTTTTTTCTTTTCCTTGGGAGAATTTCCAGTACAATATCTCTGTTGGTAGAGATATTAAGGGTGTCATATACAACACTGCTCTTCAAGTTCATCTCTGCAGAGTGATGAACCTGTTGTATACTGCAACTGCAAACTCATCACAAGGGTTAGCATCATGGGCTACCTCTCTCCAGTTTTATTGGATCTTTGGCCGGTACTTTACTCTTGCGGCAACTTAACTGACATTTACATGAAATAATTCTATGGTTAGATTACCTTTCGAAGAGTTGTACCACGTGAATTTTGCTGCTATAATCCAGTTCTTTTTCTATCTAATTAGATGTAGTCGGTGGGGCGACGATCGTCCAGAGCTTACTGGTGGACGTTCTGAAACATTGTGTTGTAGCATCAACTAGGTTGTGCTGTTTCATAAAGTCCTCCAGATGCTTAGTCCTGTGTTCTATGGTGTTGTTGTTGATAGTGATAGAGTGAATCTGTAGGCCCTAGCGGATGTTAAAATCCTCACCGATCAGTAGAAAGTTGTGAGCTGGGTTGCATTAACTGTGATAGATAGCTCCTGGTCAAGCTGTTCAACATCTGCTTCTGGGAGTTCATTATTTGGACTGTAACACACCTTAGAAACCGTAGTTACTGGGTTACCCTGGAGGGTGACTTTCATAATGCGCTCAGATAGACATTTCACAATAGGAGCCTACTTGTGCAGGCTTTTGAGTGCTCTTGAGAAAGTAGGAACAACCTACCCACCAGGCAGATTCCTCTTGTTCTGTCTTCCATGCTGATGATTCTATAGTATAAGACAGCCGCAAGGCTCCTTTATAGTGGCTCTTTAATGATGGTACGTTGTTCCTGTATGCACATTATGTCATGTTGAACATGCATGTCAGTGGTGCAGGCAAGTTTCTTCTTCTCTTGGCGTAGTGGGTTGCATGTTCTGGAGTTAATGTTCCGATGAGGAATGACAAAATGGGACTTGTCGTTTGGGCAAAAACCGGGCAGCACCATCCTTGTCTGTGTCATGGCTTGGACCATTCCCTTTCGGATTTGGACCAACCCTCATTCTTATTGAAACCCAATGTAGACTCGGAAGGCACGCGGCATCATATCATGGGCTTTAACCCCGGTGCTTTTCCGTTGTAATTTCATCTTGTCAATTTGCTAAAGAAGGTGAGGTCGCAACTCCTTCAGCAACCTTTTTCTGTTAAGTGGAGTCCCTTAGCCTTTGATGATCCATAATCCAGTCTACAAGGCAGCAGCATTTTTCTGTCTGGGTGTTCTCCCTGGGGGGGGGGGGGGGGGCACTCTTATATGAAATTACGTACCTGCTCCTACCAGGGGGGTAGGACATCAACCTAACAGCAACAGCAAATTCAAAACGCAGGCAACTTCCGGGTGCGAGTCTGTTTCAAAGACTTAACGTAGGAGGGCGCTCTTATCCAATATCGACCAGTTTTTTTACACCAGACTTGACTAAAGACTAGGCCCTGGTCACGATATTTAAATCTTAATGACTGTTATTGGATTACACTGTTTGCAGCGGGGTGAATCCACTAACCCCGACGGATTTTTGATTCAATAATTTTGTTCTTAATTTATCATGATATACCTAAGATCTTTCTGAACAAGGTTTAAGTTAAAGAGATGATTTTTTAATGTCTCTGGTACCAAGACTGCCATAGTAAATGCACGTACAGTTCCACAAATTACCGTTTGAATCCCCAATGCCCAACTCGAGCAGATCGTGTCCTACCCCCTGGCTCCTACCGACCCTTGATATCAACCCAAGTCAAAATTCCAGTGATCCCAGTTGAAAGTCGTTCCATTTTCCGTCACGGAATCAACTGATTCACCTGGATATTCAACTGGGATCAACGCGATTTTAACTGGTTCCAGTTGAAACCAGTTAAACTGGATCAACTGGAAATTTTTGACCTGGGAAAGAGCTATCGGTGACCGATTCTTAAAAAAGGGGGTCATTTAGTGTAGAGAATAATTAAAATGGGGGCATAGTTTGTCAGCCTTCGGATTATGGGGCTGAAGTGATGCCAAAGTGAATTAAAACACTGTTGAATGGCTATAGAATGAATCCGGGAGAATAACCCTAAAACTGATGTATAATAAATCCCCTACGCTTTTGGTTACACACAAAATACAGGGTGGACCAAAACAATAGGTTTTGAGGGTTTTGGCAAAAAAAAGGGGGTCATTCAGTGTCGATCCCTAAAAATATGGGGCATTCCCCCGCATGAGTAGTGCGAGACTTAAAAAAAAGGGGGTCTTGGGTAACGGATGGTAATAAAAAAGGGGTGGGGGGTCTATCGACAGGACCATGACGCGTGCTAATCATGGGGAGTGCCCCCCCCCCAGGGTGTTATCCATAGCCTTTCCTGCAATGGCAGCAGAAGTTGCAAGCATCAAATGCCTAGCCTGGTCCAGAGGGGACCGATAAAAAATGATAAAAATGAAAGAGAACAACCGGCTAGCACCTATACACTGTGCACTATACCGCCTAGTATTAGGGATGCGCCAAACCGGTCAACAGGAGATCTGTGCACGTGTGTATGTTACCCATGCTGACTACCATCGGTTGATGTCTTGACCCTTTTCCGGAGTCTGGCGTCTCTAAACCTTTCTCGGAAAAGATGAAGTAGAACAGGAGAATTGGTTGGACAAAGGGTGTATAGCCTACATGTACGGTACTACCATATAGATCAGTGGGTTACTACATACACTATATGAACAGTAAGACAGCAAGGAGGAGAGGGGAGCTTATACCCCACTCTGGTAGAGATCACCCCTCTCACCCATTATCTAGGGGGCAGGCAAGGTTCAACCTTTGCTCGCAATGCTATAATAAAATTTATGCATGTCAAATAGTTCAAATGGATCAAATAAACACCCAGGGTGACACGTAAATAAATATGATGAACGGGGACCTACAGGAGAGGGGTAAATTACTATGGGGGTCAAATGTTTTAAACTGCTCTAATCTAAGAATGTAGCTCAAATTTTCCTTAGGTGAAAATAGGAGTAAAAAAGGTCAATGGGTCACATGCGTGTGGTGCTTCCTTTCCAGATATTGGGAAAATAGGCTAAAGGTCATTTGTTTATTCAGAAAGGTACCCAAATGTGTAATACCCAGATTTCTTTGTAAAAATATTTTAGAAATGTTAATGATAGATTCCAATATGAAAATGCCTTTTGCATTTTTGGCTTCAGCTTCTTGTTATACTGGAAGGGGTTCAAATTTCCATGTAGGACTCTATGGGGATGGGGAATTACACCCCTCCCTATTCAAAGGGAACCAAAACCCTATGCAAAATAAAAAGGCATATTTTGAATCAGTATAATTAAATATTGTTTTGGATATTTTACAAAAGAAGAAAATCTTGGTATTACAAATGTGACCTTCTTGAATAAACAAATGACCTTTAGCTATTTACCAAATATCTTGGAAAGGAGGCACCACAAGCATGTGATCAAATTGACTTTTTTACTCCTGGTTACCTAAGGAATAATTTGGCTATATTACATTAGATTTGGAGCAGTTGAAACATTTGACCCCATAGTAAATTTAACCCTCTCGTACACCCCCCGTCAGCTGATTGAAAAACGTGTCCACCCTAGGATTGTTACTTATGTTTGTTTTTAAATTAAAAAAAAACGCGTGTTTTTTTGTTTTTATAGCATGAGATGTCGTTGCAATGGAATATTAGGGGTTGCCCCTGCCTACATTGAATTACATGCAGAATCATAGTAATTGGTTTCACATTAATGTTTTAACTTTTTGACGTGAACAGCAGATGAATGTTTGTTTTGGTAGCCATTATTGATTTTTCGCGTTACTACAAAATGCTCAAGGTTCTGTCTGGAGGGGGAGGAGGTAGGGAGAGATGGAGGGAGCCGGGGGAAGGGAGGGGCGGGGAGGGGGACGTGAGGGACGGAGGGAGAGGGGGAAGGGGAGGGGATGGGGAGGTAATGAACTATACTGGTATATGTTCAAGACATTTTGACACCTGATAAACCTTTACCCCCTGGGGTAGTAGGACTCTGGGGTCATTGGACCCCCCCCCCTTTGTAAACTTTAACAGGGGATGGTAGGAGTGTTCCTTGAGATTGCTACTGCGAAAGAAATCATTCAAACATTCTATACCTCTGCTGCCCTTGAAAAATGCAGCATTCTGATGGTCAGTTTACGGGCCCATTTATTCTGCAATAATGGGTCGCGATGCATGTTTCATTAATCACGCTTGTTTTCGCTAATAGAATAGAAATAAAGGGTTTGCAGTAATATTATGGCCTCATAATGTATCCTCGGCCGGAAAAAATGACTCGGCTGGGCATCGTCCATTAGTTATTTATTCCACCTCGGAAACATTATTCGCCAATAAAGGGATACTGCATTCACCCTTTATTTCTTAAAAGAAATTCAGTTATTAACGGATGGGTAGTGTTTTAAAGTCATAAGAAATATTCCAAATTAAAATTTTCAACCACATTTTTTCTTTATTCAGTGACACCTTAAAACATCCCCATTTTCTCTTGGGCCTCGGTCTGGAGGTTGTTATCATGGAACAACATACGTACTGACCAGATAGCAAAGCAAACGTTGGGCCAACGTCGACAATGGTCGGCACGGTCGCAGTCGGCAAGGCAACGTCTAGTCAACGTCGGGGTGATGTCGAAAAAAATTATCATGAAAGTTACTTTAACTGGGTTGACAGATGGGTGGCAAAGCAACGTTGGCCCAACGTAGGATTACGACGAGAATGTGGGACGTGAACTTAGATGTTGTCATGGAAAATGAAAATAACATACTTGCATTATCGGTCGCGTAGCGACAGTATATTACTTTTACTCGGGCCATTTTGGGGCCGTTTTTTGTTCGCGGACCTCCGTAAATGTCGGGCATTTTCGGCCGGTGAAAATGGTACTTGCAAATTACTGTCATGCTGGTGTTTGACCCCCTAGAAATTGTCGGTGTAATTCTTTAGCTTAAAGTTTTTTTAGGTAAAAAACGGTGTTTTTTGTAAAATTTGTTTGTTTTTATTTAAATGGAAAGTTTGGGTTTGTTTACTGGATTTTGAAGTATGTGCGAGATTAGCTATCACTGCTTTAAAGATGTATCGGAAAATTGCGCTTTCTAGAGAGAGGATTTTGTTTAAAATTGTGTATATGTGTAGTGAAAATAAATATTGCTGCCAAAAAAGGAAATTAGTGACGGTTGATTTCCCCCGATTCCCCTCGGGCGATTTGTAACGTAGGGTAGTTGGGTAAGTACACGGTGGTAACAGCGGGTAGCTCGAGGTTACTCTAACTGGACGCTCCATATTGCGCCCGGGCTATGACGTGTCAAGCTAAATAGCGGGGGGTTACATGGAAGAGCTTTTTGACGAAAATAAACCAATGATATCATTGTTGCAGCGCCTAAGGACGAACCTCAGTCTATAATTTTGTGTGGCATTTCCCCCCAATAATTATGTTCGTGTTTTTAGCTGAAATATTTTTGTAGATGATAGATACTATCTCGCAATACCTCTTTCTCTGAAGATCGGCAGTAGTTATTACGTGTTTACATTGAAAAATACCCAGAATGCGTTGCGGTAACAGTTAGCGAAACCTTACACAGCTAATTGACGCCTGAAATGGATAGCTTACCTCAATACCTCTTGGTCTGGGTTCGAATTCCACTTTGGGCTGATTTTTTTGGGGGGGTATTTCTTTGTTTAATTGTATTTTTAGAAATTCTTATTGTTTGGGTGTAACAGAGATTTTTTCGCATATGACCATCACAAAAGTCATACATACAGGCCTAAAGCATAACAAAAGAAATTAACACAAATAAAAATGAATAAAACAACAAATGGAATGAAATAAAGAAAAAGGTCAGTACAAATTAAAAATAAAAAATAAAGAAAACGAAAAATAATAATAAACGGATGAGAAAATAAAACAAATAATTTAAAAATTAAAACCAAATCAAATCCGTGTATACTAGTCTTAGAATGTCATTAAAATAAATCGTTAAAATAAAAAAGAAATATTAACATAATTACAGATATTAATGTAGCGCCTTCCCAAAAAGGAATAGAAATATAAAATGAATAAATGGAACCAAATAAATTTTAAAAAATCAGTACAAAATAAAAATAAAGAAAACGACAAAATAATAAAAAATAAAAGCCAAAATGGTAAGAAAATAAAAATAAACGGGAGGATGATAATAAAAAGTATTTTAAAAATTAATAAAATCAAAGCCGTATACACAAAAATATTAATAATATAAATCGTTAAAATGAAAATTAACTTAAATAATTAACACTAAACAAAATAAAGATGACTAAATAAGTAAAATAAAACAAAGTAATAAACACAAATACAATTACAAAATTTGAAACCAAAAATTTTGAATAAATACAAATATTAATAAAGTAAATCGTTACAATAAAAATTTGAAATAAACAAATTAAAGATGACTAAATAGGTAAAATAAAAACTAAATAATAAATAAGAAATGAACACATATACAATTACATAATTAAAAACAAAATAAACACTATGAATAAAAATATATACATTATAAATTAAAAATCAAAATAAACAAAGAATATAATATAAATAAACAAAAACGAAAGGAATTGTTCGCGAATGAAATTTCATTATTGTAAACCCATGGTGTCATATTCCAAGCAATTGTCAAGAAAACTTACAGCTTCAATTCTGGACATCCATTCACCTTACAAACCTTGCATGTGTGTATCAGACCAAACTAGAATTTCGCGGTTCTCGGCTTTCGCGGTTTGCGGCGGGAGTACCAAGGTTAGTAGCATTAGTAAACTTTGTCACCACCTTAGGGTCCCTGTCTGACTACCGACCACAGGGCCCCTTTGCAACTATACCAGGGCCCCCTTTACTAGCTGCCCCAAAGTCCCAAGGTCTTTTCTTCATTTCGAACTATCCAAGACCACCTTCACAACTGTCTGGGAGCCCTTCCCAGCTGCCACATAAAAAAAAACATATTTTTAATTATTTTTTTAAAATTGTGTGTATATTTTGTTTTTTGATCATTTTCTCCACTTTTTTCTATATTTTATTATATTTGTTAAATCTTCTTTTATTTTGGGTCACTATTTGTCACATTTCTGTCTATTTTTTATTTTTATAATTGTTTAAAAACATTTTTCTTCGTATTTTTCTTTTTTTTAAACACACACTGTACAAAAGTATTGCACCATTCAGAAAAAAAAATCATAATCACAAAATGATTTCAAAGTATACCAGCGGTTCCTAACCACGTATGACGCATTGAATGACAAAGTTGTGTTTTTCAAACAAATGTTATTCCCCAGAATCCTGGAGTACGAAAAACATTTTGATTTGAATGCCATGTTCCCTAAATATGGCGGATTTAAAGAGCTGGCAATCGATAACGTGCGGATTGCACCCCAGAAGGAATACAGCCATAGGAACGACACAAATGACTCCCAAATAGGCGCTAAATGAATTGCACGGGTTTGTTAGGATTTACTCTAAATGTTTACGGGGAAAGTGCAGTGCTTGTGTGGACCAGAAATGAGATAACGTCAATGGAAGACAGTGGACTTTAAAAAAGCGGAAAATTTTGAGACATCCGCATTACAATTTGAATGATAAATCACGTGGTTTGCACAAATCATGCCTGAATGCTTATTCACATTCCACTACAGACAGTATAATGTCAACTGTATGAATAAAAAGTTCTTTTCAAGTTACCATGTGACCACTCTCTTGTCATTCAATTTCCTGAGTCCAACAGCCATGGACTTGCTCTCATCTTCCATTGACGTTATCTCATTTCCGTTCCACACAAGCACTGCACTTTTCTCCCGTAAACATTTAGAGTAAACTCCAGTAATTCATTAAGTGGCTATTTTGGAGTCATTTGTGGCGTTTTTGTGTCTGTATTCCTTCTGAGGTGCACTCGGCAAGCTATCTATCGCCAGCTCTTTTAATCCGTCATATTTAGGGAACATGGCAATCAAATCAAAATATTTTTCGCACTCCAGGATTCTGGGGAATAACATTTGTTTGAAAATTAAAAACACAACTTTGGCATTCAATGCGCCATACGTGGTTAAGAACCGTTGGTACACTTTGAAATCATTTTGTGATTATGATTTTTTTTCTGAATGGTGCAATACTTTTGTACAGTGTGTGTATTTGTCATTTTTTTTATTTTTAATAATCAGGTTTTATTTCTTTAAATTAATTTGTATTACTTTTTAGTTTTACTATTTTGTCATATTTTGCTCATTTTAAATGCTTATTTTATTGTTTCATTGATTTTTGTTCGTATTCGATATTTTGATTATTTCTTAATTTCTTTTTAAACTTTTAATATTTCTTAATTTCGTTTAAACTTTTAATTACTTAACGTTGTTCGTATTTATGCTCAAGTTTCATTGTTTATTTACTATAACTGTTTTTAAACACAAATCAAAGTAAGTTTCCCCCAAAAGAACCTACTATAATTTCCAGGACATCCGTTTTTTAAAGATGAAACCTAGTTAAAGATTATAGCTATGGTTGTTAGGAAGCGGTGTTGTGAAAATGAGAGGAAGCGGTTACTTCACGGCCTAATGAGCACAAATTAAAGAAAAAATGAGGCCTTTTTAAAAATTGCAAAAACGCCAATCATGATGAAAGGCGTGCCAGCTTCCAACAGGGCAATTGCAATTGCCCTATTAGTCAGGTGGAAGTTCGCGCACACAGCCTGAAGGATGGAAATGGAGTACAGACTTTTTCTATCGATACATTTTAGTTTATTATAACCTAAGCCAATAATTTTTGAAGGGTGTGCAAAATTTTGCCCAGTGGCATTTTTTAAAAACCAATATGGCTGCTTCCATGTCCAAAAATCACTAAAATTCCCTTAAGTATTTCTGATAGAGACAATTTCTTGCGGTTCTCCGGTGTGTTTAAGCACGATGAAATGTTAATAATATGATTTGATCATATACATTGCCACAAAATCCAATATGGCTGCTCAAAAGTCCAATATGCGCTCGGGATCATGAAAATGACTTAATTCTTCCAGTATACCTATTTATGATTATGCAGAATTAATGCTGAATACATAAAATATGTTCTGCAGGTGTCTAAAAGCTGTTACAATTGAACACAATCTGCAAGAATTATTTTAACACCTCTAGAATGCATTTCGAAAGCATCCAGGCACGTCAAGTTTTCTCCACATTTTGCAGTGTAGAGGCGTGTATCTAGTGTCTATATAAATGTTTTATGCTTTACACTTATGAGATATATGTATTTGGTTACTAGAAACCCTTATTTAACATTTCTCTGTAATCGACATTTTTTATATTCAAGATGGCAGCCAATACAGCCGCCTTTAAAGATATTTAAAACCTATATTATATCTTTATTATATGTAGTTACATCACCTAATTATTATTATAAAGGTGTAAATGAAGGTATGGATAAGTATTTGACAATTTGACATCCTTATCTAGCATTTTTGTTTCGTTAACATGCAAAAATGTCAAGATAGGGGCCAATATGGCTGTCTTTTTACCTTCTTTAAAACCTATAAATTACGATACATCTGTATTGTATTTAGTTATAGCATCCAAAATGATTATTAAAGTTTAAATGAAAGTATGAGATCTATGTCTTTGAACATTACACACTAGCGTCTGGTATGTTCAAAGACATAGATGCTTAAAATTCAAAATGGCGGCCAAAATATTATGAATATATGACAATTTGTAGGTTTTAAAGATCTTAAAAGGCTGTCATATTAGCTGCCATCTTGATTGGTAAGCATGTTAACACACTTGAAATGCTAGATATGAGTTCCTACTGGGTATAGCGCCCAGAATTATGCCTCTATCACAAATATTTGATGAGTTATGGTCAATTGGATGATTTCGGGGCATATTGGATTTCGGGGTGGCCATATTGGATTTGATGGTAATGTTGTGATCAAATCACATCAAGAACCTGTCCAGTAGATTCCTCGTGTTTTAAAACCTCGATATAGAACATAAAATTATGGCCATTTCAATGAATTTGAGAGTGGTAGCGGCCATGTTGGATTTCTAGAAAATGCACTGCACGAAATTTTGCACACCCTCCAGAAATTATTGGCTTAGGTCCTTATAAACAAAAATCAATCGATAGAAAAAGTCTGTACTCCATTTCCACCCTGCGCCCACAATTCCTCCTGACTAAAGGTCATAGCTATGGTTGTTAGGAAGCGGTGTTGTGAAAATGAGAGGAATCCCTTACTTCGCGGCTGAATGGGCACAAATTAAACACAAAATGAGGCCTTTTTAAAAAATTGCAAAGAGTGGTTTCATGTCCATATTTCACTGTCACTACGAGCTAGTAAAATCTCAATTCCCTTGGTACAGTTCAGTAGATTTCATTCACCAATGTGTTTAGAAAATACACCCCTGGTTTTTGGGTATCATATATGATACCCACATCATACAGGGCCAGTTCATGTCAGTGTATGTTTAAGTACAACCCACTGAACTGTGTCCTTAGTGGATGAGCATATTGTAACTCATAGTGTGTGTTACAACATGTAACGGAATGCGGATTAAAATCCCCGTTAAGGTTGCCCCATGCATGTTACTTTTTTTTTTTTAAATTATACTCGGTCACGTGGTCAGGCATAAAATGATGAATGCATCCATTCATGGGATACTGGGAGCATTCATAAGATTATGATTGGTGAAACACATGCCAATACAAACGGACCTGGTATCAAAATTGTAGGCCTATACAACCAATAAATTTCCAGACCACAACACTCACTTGCAATACACCAACCACAAAGCATACAGCATAAAGATGGTAAATTTAAGTCCAAACTGGGATTGCAATAATTAATCATGCCCAGGTTATCTGTCCAGGATATAGTCAGGAGGAATTGTGCCCTTCTAAACCTTATACGGGAGTGTGAATTTTTGCGATTTGTCGAGTCTGCAAAGACCTCAGATTTATTTAATTTTTTGAGATTTTACATTAGACATCTATATTTGACCAAATCGCATTTGAACAAATCCAATTTTTAACGATTTAACAAAGGAA
>JAMKCH010017688.1:0-47471 GCA_023653785.1 Ophioderma brevispina | reverse complement strand
TAAGACATGGCTATCACAGGCCTCCAGGGCGCTCCAGACCAGGTTAGCTCAAAGGTGGACGGCTGGCACGGCCGGCGCAGACGAAAAGCATACACCTGTGCCCCGGTTGGACTTGCGCGCTGATGATTCTCCTACAATAGGGGCGAGCTATCTAAAGACCCTTTGATCTCCCCTGTGACCTCTGCATCCTGTGCGCCAATTCCAAGATTGATCCAGACAAAACGAAAGGTCCCGCACTCTCGGCGGTCGTTCCGGCACAGATGGCCGAACAGGAGAGGCATATGAGCACGCTCCCCGGGGGAATTCCATCCCTGAGCCCGCATAGACCACAAAACCAAGCAACCTGGTGTTGACGTCGTTCGTTAGTAATTTCTTAACACAAAAACTTTTGGGTTGCATCGCGACCAGGTACACTCCTGCTGAATCTCCCGGCAAGCCAGTAGTAGAAGCTCACTTAGTGACAATCCGTCAACACATCAAGACTTAAGATCAAGAACCATGGTAGGTGGCTTCAAGGTGATCAGTGATTCATGAGGCTGTGGTGGGTCTAGTGATAGTAGTCATAGACAGGCGGTCGCGGCCAAGCTTCATTCATAGCGCAAAAAACTTGCGAAACGAATTCATGACGAGCATGAACAGTGAAGTCACTGGACGCGATTAGTTTATAAATAGATCAGTGAGTGGCCAGTGGAAGAGTTCCGTACGGAAGAAGCGGCGGTCTAAATTACTTGCTTTAGTCGGTGGTTAATAATTGTGCTGCAAACCTATCATCAAATCTTTTTTAAGACCGGACATGAGAGGATTGCTACATGCAGGGTCAACGAATAATTCCACGGTGGTGCATAGGCTACCTTGGTTCAATGGCCGGCAGCCCCGATACGCATCTATAAATAGTGGTGACCTCTGCGATTGAAACATTGCGGAGTCAAGCGCGCATCGTCAAAATGGATCCCGTTTGTACCGTTATTCATACAAAAAAAATACTTACAAGGAGGTGATTTCAACCTCCAACGATTTTGAGTGGAAAAAAATATTGATATTAACATATTTCGACTTCAGAAATATTTTGTCAAGTTTTAGTGATTACGTGCTAACACTATGGGAACGGCAAACACGACGCTATCTTTGCAGGCCCCCCTGTCATAGCCAATTTTTACATAAAAGCGCCCTCTATATCTACCACTTGAAAGGCTAAATTCTTCATTTTTAAGTGTTTACTTTACCTTAAACAAATCCCAATGTGCATGACAAAGTATATAATTAGGTGACCCCGGCATTTGTGCCTTTAAAGAGGTATTAATTAAGTGGTGTAAATACACGGTGGTCATCGTTTTGGCGGCCCCATTTTTGAAATATGAAGCCCTCTAGAGGCAGGTTAAGGATGCCAAAAGGTGTTCAACTAATCCTTGGTGTGTTTTGGTGCGACTAAAGTAGTCAATAGTGCATGAAATTGGATCAAAAATTACGTAGCTATATGTCAAGAATGGGCATTAAGTGAATATTGGCGGCCATTTGGACAAAAAAGCGCCTCATCTTTAACCCAGGATGGGGATTTTTGAGACAAACCTGATTTTGTATAGGTTCCAAAAAATTAGTGGTCTCCAAAAATCCCCGGGGGGGGGGGGGGTGCAGGGTTCGGTTATGGGCTCATGGACATAGTGAAGTGAGTTTAGAGAGGAGAGAGAAGACCCACGGAGGGGCGGAGAAGGGGAGGGCGGGAGAAAAGTGAACAGAGAGAAGGGAAGGATGGGAGATATGAAAGGCACACGAATGGAGAGACAAAAGGGAGAAAGGGAGGGCAGAGAGGGAAGGAAAAATGTGGAGAGAAGTGAGAGCGAGAGGAGGGGGAGGAGGTGAGAGGGGGAAAGGGGGAAAGAGGGAAGGAGAGATGGAGGGGAGGCAGATAAAGAGTTGGAGGGAAAAAGAAAGCAGATAGAGAGGGAGAGAGTGGAGGATAGCGGAGGGGAACCAGAGAGAAAGATAGAAGAGAGGGGAGAAGATGAGCGAGATTACGGTGAGGGAGCAGCAGCGAGGAGAGGAGAGAGGGGAGGAAGGGAAAATGAATGAATGAAGGGGGATGAAAAAGGGTGCAAAGTCAGCGACAAAAAGAAAAAGATTTAGGGAAGCATGGGAATTTCCCAGAATCACCTTTGGTATGGGAATTCCAGATCATCTTCTAGTGATTGATGCGGGAGGGAAATGGGATTTAGTCAATGCAAAGTTATGGAATTCCCAGAGCATCTTGGTCACCCCTCTCGAGTAATGTTTTTTTTATGTGGGAAATGGGAAAAATGGGAGGCTAGTCAGTGAAAGGTGTGGGAATTCCCAGAGTCATCTTTGGTTCACCCTCTCGAGTCATTTGTTTTATGGGGAAATGGAAAAAATGGGATGTAGTCAGTGCAAAAAGGTATGGGAAATCCCAGAGTCATCTTTGTCACCTACTAAGTGATAGTAATCTTGGGAATGGGATTTTTTCAGTGGGTAGGAAAGCCAAGGGAATTCCCAGGGTCATCTTTGGGTAGTACTCGATTACCACTATTAAAAAAACATTGGACATGCTTTTTTCCTATTTTCACTGTGGGAATTCCCATGCACCTTTGGATGTCATGATGGGAATTCCCATGCACGTTTGGGATTTCACTATGGAATTCACATGCATTTTTGAGAAGGAGAGTGTGGGAATTCCCAGAGTAATATTTGGGGGGGGAGTGTGGTATTTATCTGGAATAGCCATTTTTACTTTCATCAAAGGCTGATTTTTCAACTAACCCAATCTATTTTTACTTTGACTTATAATAAACCTTTAATCCAAACCCAAAGTAAGGTTCATTGATCGGTTATTTTGTCATGGGGGGGGGGGGGGTGAACGTGTGTTCATCAGAAAGTTTCTGGCTCCAATCCCTCCTCGGAAACCACATGTCTTAGGCATTTTAACAGATGGCTGAACGAATTTGCACTTTTCAGGACTTTAACAGCATATACTATTCTTGAAAGCAAGTACATTCTTAGTAATGGGGGTAATGGGATGTTTTGGACGAGGTGTTGAAGTAGACCAGTTATTAAAGTGCAAACATAATAATTGAAAGCACATTCTCCCCTTCACATTTTCCTCATATGTGGAAGGTGCATTGCATATTACTGTGGATTCCAGTAAATTCAAATAACCCCATGGGACACCAAAATGCTGTTTTATCTTTGTCACGGCCTCTTTCCACTGGACCAACTCAATTTGGTAAGTACCCTGACTGTAAGTCAGACAGGTGAACCAATAGGTTCCACTCAAGGTTGTGTAAGAACTTCCTCTTTTTTAACAAAGGATTGGTCTAATATGCTTAGGTATTCAAGTGGCGGTAATTGCCACAATTGCAGATGAGTTGGGACTTTGTGACTCCCGTATAATCTTTTTGTTGAGAAGATTCGGATTGTGTTCTTTACATCCTCAGCCATTAGGGCCAGTCTTCATTTGCCCTCTCGACGGGCAACTCATTAGTGAGTCTAATTATGTGTTGGACTTTGGAGGTGCACCCAAGGTCAAGGTTATTGGTGGAAAATACTTGTGGCTTCTCTTCCAGAAAATGACGAAATAGTTTTCCCACAGGCGCAATGTGATGACTGCAATCAAATTGATTTTCACATTTGCGATCTATGACTCACACTCTTCAACCAAGACCAGTGCATCTCCTCTGAGGAATGAATTTGCCAGCAATGGAGCGAAACTGTTGGGTCGTCGGAAGGGCCCGCAGCTAGGCTCATTAGTCATTCATTTGGTCATGGTTCCGGTGACAACCGGAATGAGGCAGTTGTATGACTTCTGCGTCACTATATGTTGAGGCTGGCTAAACTGCCGCAGCTGATCTTGGGATTGGAGTTGACGACCGACCAGAGATTTCACGCAGGGAATTTTACTTGCATACGATATTCCACCAGTTTAGTACATTGATGGATAAGGTTTATCACCTGTGTGGGCATCTTTATATGTCCATATTTAAAAAAAATGAACCTTGTTAGTGAGGGTAAATGGACATCCTCCTCCTCCATAAGAATTAACCATTCTAGTGATATTTTTATTCATGTTTTTTAGACTTTCTGTTAATTCAATTATTTCATTATCACCGAAAGAGCAAACAATTGTTAAAAGTAAGGTTTCCGGGACAACCACTTAAAAGTAACCAGGTTAAGGTAAATTTGTAGCACAGCAAAATGGACAAAACTCAAAAACCTCTTGATTCCCCCCCCCCCCCCCCCCCCCCCCCAGAAAAAAGAACAACTTGAGGGGCACCCATTTTAATTTATATCAACACCAGCTGTTCTCGACCCGATTTGACGAAAGTTCTGTGGCTTCCGCTGCAGAGAAGAATTGGTTAGATCCAGGGTTGGCGGGTCCATGTTTCATCGGGAGATTGCCACTTTGTACATATATAAAGAGCCAACACAAAACTGGCATTCATTTGGTGTCGTGCTTGCAGGAGAACTACTTCCACTCAAGATCTGCTAGTTCAAAGTAGTGAGTTCTTGCGCATTATTCCCCTATCTGCTGTCCATTGTCTCATTATATAATAAAAATGTGATCATATCGGTTTGTCAAAGTGACAAATTCTGTATACGTTGTAAAGGTGCAATATGACTGAAGGAAAGACTACGCAACAGAACTAGCCTAATCTAGTGGACACAAAAGCATAAACCAGTATCGTAGGTTGATCTAAATACCTTCGGATCCGTCCAATCTTTGGTTCCAAAAGACGCGCAGAGCGCGCAATGTTCCTAATGTATGTGGTCTGTCATTTGAAGTGTCTTGTCCAGTGTAATACCAAGACCCTTAATAGTGTTAATTCTGGCATTTCCGATAACAATAGGTGGTAGACTGAAAGGCGCGCGATGCTTGGAATGAAAGTCCACAATCTCCGTCTTCAAATCATTCTTACATCGGAAATACAACTTTCCAATTTGTTGATAGCTTCAGATATCTTGGATGACTGCAGGACTAAATAGAGTTGTGTGTCTGCATAAATCATGTGCATAATTCCGCTATATGCACCAATCACGTCACTCAAAGGACCAGTATATAGGATGAAATCAAGAGGTCCCTTGACAGATATGTGGAGTACCGTAAACAGGAAGGATATGAATATCTGAAAGCCTATCATCCACAATAACAGCTTGGGAACGATCAGTAACACAGTGCCGCCGATACCGTACCGTCTTTGCAGACGCTCGAAAAAGATGGAATGGGTGATATTGCCAAATGCTGCATAATAATCAAGCAAGATCAAACTTCCTAGCTTCACTGCCCTTGTGTAGCGCCAAAAGCACATCATTCACTACACGAAGAGTGGCTGTTTCAGTTGAATGGAACTTGTGATTCGTTGAATGCATCAGAATAAAGGCCATTTTATGCAGATAGACTTAGTTGAGATGAGACTGCTTTCTCGAGTATCTTGGAAATAAACATCAAGTTCGCAATGAGCCTATAATTTTTCAGATCATTAATATCAGAGCCCTCTTTTTTGATAAGCGGTTTCATGGGCCAACTTATAAATTGATGGAACAATACAATCTCAAGCAGAACGTACCGACCATGGAGGAATGAGGCAAATTTAGTTGCTAAAGTTCTTGCGCAAGTGTGGTCAGGAAGGGTCCCCGCTGCATTCAAGGAACACAGCTTATTGGCCTTCTGAAAAGCTGCATGTCATTATATAAGGCCCCATGTCACTGGGGAAGATGCATAAAGTAGGCTGAAAATTACCGAGTCCGCAAAAATATCCTTTAGTTGGACAATGTTTTCCAAAGTTGGCGAGATCTGCCATTCGGCAACTTCACGTGACTTTGCCCGATTTTTGAAATATTTGCCTTACTTTACGCAATTTGCCCAGTGACATGGGGCCTGTTGACAAAAGTCATCGGTTTATGGTATAAGTGGCAATTGATGGGTTTCACGTCTCACATGTGTCCATTGGAACTGCAATTAAGACTAAGTGATTTTAAAGTCAATCTTTTCGCGTTGTTTTGATTGAAATGCTTATAACGACACTGTATGGCGATATTGGGGAGGGGGGTGTCTTGGAGCTTCTTGGGGCAGATATTTATATTAACACATAGGCTGGGTATTGGACGATGACATAGTGATGCATCGATTAGCAAGTAATGTTAAATGATTAGTGATTTATTCGACTATTGTGTAAGTCTCATGAGGAGCAATGGGTGTGGATTTCTGTTTGTGTTGTTAACTTTGTGTGTTTTTTTTGTTTTGTGTTTATCCCCCTGGCTTGAAAAGCAGAGGGGGATATTGCGAGGGTGCGAATGTCCGTATGTGCATGTACGTGTGTGTGTGTTCCAGTTTGGTTAGGTTTTCGTTTTTTGCGTCTCCTTTGAAAAGTTAAGTCCGATTTAAACCAGACTTGGGGTTAAGGTGCAATAGGGGTTCCTTCATATGTGGATGATGTCAAAGGTCATGGACAAAGGTCATCTGAGGTCATGTTCCAGACTGCCATCTTGCCAGGGGGATGACGGAAGTTTACTTGCAGTATTTTTTTTTTTGGTGTGTGTGGGTGTGCTGTTAAATCATGGTTAAATTGACTTTCATTCCGTTTTTCCCCTTTTTTAAGTACAGGTTCTTCTTCTTATCGTGTCCAAACACTGTGGTTCTCAAATATGATCCAGCCAGAGATGGCTACAACCGTCAACGTCTGGCTGCTTCACTGAATTCCGCAAGGTCCTTGTTTGTGCATTGTTGCTCCAGCAGTGGGCAGACCAAGAGATGTTCCATTGTCTGTGGTGCTGTTCCACAACCACAGGTAGTGTCCTGATCTGCTTCTAGGTAGCCCCACTTCTGCAAGGAAACCTTAGATCGGCCAATTGTGGTTCTCAATCTACTGAGGCATCGCCATTCAGCCCATGAGGAGTTCGCTCCAGGTGGAGAGGCTCACCAGGTTCAATACCAATAGATGTTACTTGGTTGATGGAAGTCTTTCTTTCCACAAGGCGACTCTCTTAAGCTCCTTGGGAGGACTCAAGAGGTTGGACTTTGCTTAAGAAACTCTCTCTGATTTAAGGCGGTTGGCAGCAGGTATCTGGCCAGACATAGGGTGCTTCACATTAGATACTTAGCAGCTACGCTCTTGCATGCTCGCTAATGGCGCTACGATGAATGATTGGTGGAGCAATTCCTTCTAGGACGTGTAAATTTTCCGTTGGTGTTGGACGGAGGCATCCTGTGATTAGCCGGCAGGAGGCATTTAACGCTGAATCAAGCTTCTGGCATGGGTTGATCTTTCCCATACAGGGCAAGCATACTCTGCACATGCATGAGTAGCACATGGCAAGTGCCGTCGATCTTAGCTTAGGGTATGTGGGCGATCACCCCATCTTGTGCCAGTGAGTTTGTTCAAGGTGTTATTGCGTGAACATACTTTACTCTTCGTCTTCTCGATGTGGGTCTTAACGAGAGAGCGCGGTCCAAGGTAACTCCTAGGTAGACAGGGTTATCACAGTGCTCCAGGGGTGTTCCAGACCAGGTAACGTTAAGCTGACGTTTGGCTTCACGGTTGCGTAAATGGAAAGCACACCTGTGACATGGATGGATTTGCAGGTGGTTTTCTTCATACTAAGGATTGAGTTTATCCAAAGCCCTGGAGAGCCCCTCTTCAACAGCTGTGAAGTCTGCATCTTGCGTGCTAATTCCAAGATCGTTGCATAAAATAAAACGACAGGTTCCTTGCACTCTAGGTTGGTCGTTGGTATTTATGTTGAACAGGAGAGGTGAGAGGTGCAAGCACGCTCCATTTGGTAGGTCCATTCTTGAGCCTACGCCATCGGATCTTCTTCGTACGAGCTGAACAAAGAACATCTTGTGTTTGCCAGCCCAATCTTGATAAGATCATCAGTCAAGCGATTGCCTTGGTGATTTCCAGAATCTATGGAGTAGGCATCTGTGATGAAAAACAGGTGTCCGCTAGTGTCGTAGGCTGCTGATAGATCGGCGAACACAACTCCAGTACCATACCCTTCTAAAAACCTTCCTCAATGTGTGGAGTTAGGTTGAGTTACTTGCGTGTTGTTGATTTGCCGGCCGGAAACTGTTTGTCTGGTATAATGGTTTTTCTATCACTTGCACTATCGATTGAGCAGGGACGTTCAAAGAGCTTGTAGGTGTGGTGAGGAGTGAGTGATATTGGTCCTTAGTCTTGGGATTTGGATGGGATCTTTGTCCCAGGCTTTGGAGCTGCCTAACATGTGCTTCATCCAGATCTGTGGGAACCTGTGCGCAAATAATGGCAGCAATTGTAAGCGCTCAAGAAGCATTCCTTTGCTACGGCGCCCCGAAAATTTTTCAGCTGCTCAGTGAGATGTTGTCCAGGCCTACTGCTTTCCCTTTTTGAATAGCAATACCGGATTCCACAATCAATCGTTCCCCCCCAATGTTTTTTTGAAGGGGCGAGTGAACCCAAGGGTCGCCACTATACATCTTACGGTCTAGTTTTGATCTTCGTTCTTTGGGCTTCTTGCTACACTTGCCATTTAAAAAAGTCATTTGGTGGGGTAACTTGGTTGGGTGTGAACAATTTGGGGCTGCTGCGGAGGTTCTCTGTTTAGTATCTCCTCGGAGCTTTCGGATGGTGACCATGTTTTCTGCAAGTTTATGGGTCATATCGGTCGATTCATTAAAGTATATCACAAAGGTTTTGATCTTTCCTGGGATATCCTCATCCGAAACATTCCTCACCTTTTAACAGTTGTTTCGGCTGAAGTAACGGGTGTCCACGCCCCTTTTCTTCTGAAATGTCAGTTTGTCTAAATTTTGATTTTAACAAGTTCCCACTAGAAACTTTTTTGGTTTGCGAAATGCATTTGAAAGTGATTTGAAGATTGTTTTTTTTTACGTATTTTTGAAGAAATCGAGATACGGGCGCTTTTAATATCGTCCCAGACTTGCTATTGTTTTCCTTATAAGAAATCAAGTTCAAGCTAATTCCTTACCGAAGGACCTAAAGCTACGTTTTGGCATTGATATGTTGTGATGGAGAACGATTGAAAATTGTGATATTTTACTCATGAGGAGAAAAAAAATGATTTTTTTCAGGGGTATTTTATGCCTCCTGGGTGCCCCTTGGTTACCCACATGCGTGGTGCTAAATGTGAGTTTTAATTTAGTAGCAAGCAGATAAGGACACCATGACCAAAATTTGCTCATCATGCCCCATGTCATTGGGGAAGATGCAAGAGTATCCAAAGGCTGAAAATTTACCGTAGTCCGCATATTTTTAAGTTTGCCCAGTTTTCCAAGTTTGCGAGATCTGCCTATCGGCAACTTCACAGTGACTTTGGGCCCGATTTTTGAATAATTTGCTTACTTTACGCATTTCCCCCCAGTGCGATTCGTCTTACATACATATCATTTTTAGTGTGCGGTATAATACTACATTGAATTCTGTACTCTTACAGAGTGCAATTAGTGGATGAGCCAGACCGTCTGAAAGTAGCCTTATTGGTATTACCTGGGGGAGGGGGGGGGGGGCAAAGAGGTTATACCAGGGCTACCTCAGACTACTATGACATACACGAAATGTATGATGGCCATTCTTAAGGGGTAGCTTAAGCGATCCAGGGGCTCGCAAAACATTATACTAATCAGTGGTAAAAATTGAAACGTGGATCCAATGTTGGTTGATTGCATACAAATGTGTTCGTATGATCGCAAAGGATTAAAAAAATGTATAGTTTTGTGCTCAATCTCTCCTTTTTTTTGACGTACCCTTTGGATGGAAGTTCATCAGCTGAAAACCGTTTCTTGTGGTCAAAGGTAATTTAGCTTCTACAGGGGTCAACTACTAAAAATGCTTCAATTTTCAGTGGGGTAAATGTCTCATATTTATTGGTAATTAGCACAGTAAATAAGGTATCGTTTGGACAATGTACAAGGTATAGTTACCAGTTCAACCCAAATTAACCCCCCATCCCCTATAGTGATAAGGGGTAGTATACTGACTGATGCTAACTTTGTTCAATTTTCACATTGCACGATGCGTTCCAAACATTCCTTATTTTAATTGTATGACATTACAAAAAATATGAGCCCATTTCCACTGAAATGGAAGCCAGTTTTTTAGTGATTTGACCCGACCCGTAGACGCTAAATTAAACCTTGACCTATAAAACGGTTTTCAGCTATAACTCCTTCAGGGTAAGTCAGAGATAGCCCAACTATACATTTTTTTATCCTTTGCGATCATACGAACATTTTGGTATGCAAGTTTTCACACAACATTGGGGACCAGCTTTTCAAATTTTAACCCTGTTAATGTTTGCGAGCCCCTAGATCGCTTAAGCTACCCCTACGGAATGGCCATCATACCTTTTGGTGTATGTCATAGTATGAGTTAGTCCTGGTATAAATATAAATGCCTCTTTGCCGGTCCCGGATAGCACCCCCCCCCCCCCCCCCCCCCCATGTGTACCGCCAACCTGTGCCTGGTCTTCCACCCACTATGTCCCATTATTTTAAATTTACACCCACCCCTGTATCGCAACCTCTGAATACAAACTGAAAGTGAGTCAACACTCTTCTACTGAGCAATGTTTTTAAAACATTTTTTGTGTGTACGCGAGGGCGATGCACAGGACATCCAATTTTCTCACTTTGGACCCCTTATATGTAACTTATTCCAAAATTGCCTCCGTGCATTACGTATTCAATGGGTCCTACTGATAATGAATTACGCAAGAAGAGTATTTAGTCTTAGCCAGGTGCTGCGTTGCGCATGATTTATGCAGCATGCAGTAAAACAAAACAATAATTATCGGTACAGCTATCACTGTGTTTTTAAAGATTGTATCAGAAACTTCGCTTTCCTAGTATAGTCGGATTTCTTCAAAATCGCGTATATTTGTAGTTTGAAAATGAATGTTGCTGCCAAAAAAGAAATTAGTGACTCGTTGATTTCCCCCCGATTCCCCCCGTGCGATTTGTAACGTGGTAATTGGGAGTGCACTGTGGTTTTAATAGCGAGTAGTTTCGAGGTTACTCTATATTGCACCCGGCTATATGACGTGTCAAGCTAATTAGCGGGGGTTTACCGTGGAAAGCTTTTGCGACGCAATTTACCAATGATATCATTGTTGTCAGCGACCGAAGACGATACCGGACGAGGTAGACATTTCATATAGGAAGTCCCATTGATGCAAATGACTATTACAATTGATTCCGTCGTGTGCTGTAAGACGTTGTGCAGTAGTGCTTGACGGGAATGATGGCACTACTCATTTGCATCAATGGGACTTCTTATGAAACGTCTACCAAGGACGAACTATATTTTGTGTGGCTTTCCCCCCCAATAATGAAATTTCGTCCCCTCGCAATACCTCTTTCTCTGAAGATCGTCAGTACATTGAACAATACCCAGAATGCGTTGCGCTAAAACTAGCGAAACGTTACAACACAGCCTATTGACCGCCTAAATGTTAGCTTTACCTCAATGGCTCTGTGGCTCTGTCCATAAATATATTCATTATCCAGAACCTTTTTTGGTCTGGATTCGAATTCCCACGGGCTGATGTTTTTTTTTTTTTTAAAAAAAGTGGGGGGGGGGGATTTCTTTTGGTTTAATTTGTAATTTTTGAAAATATTTATTGTTTGGGTGTACAAGATGTTTTTTTTTTCGCATATGACCATCACAAAAGTCATACCTAATAGGCCTAAGCATAACAACAGAATAACACAAATAAAAATAATAAATAAAAATGAAATGAATGAAAAAGCTCAGTACAAAATTAAAAATAAAAAAACAACCGAAAATTTAAGCAACAGATAGAAATAATACAAATAATTTAAAAATTAAAACCAAATCAAATCGTGTACACTAGTCCTTAGAAGATAAATCACAAATAAATATCGTTAAAAAAATAAAAAAGAAATAATAACATAATTACAGATATTTTTATATAGCGCCTTCCCCCAAAAAGGATAGAATATAAAATTACTAAAATAAATGGCAACCAAATAAATTTTTAAAAATCAGTACAAAAATAAAAATAAAGAAAAACATCAAATAATAAAAAAAGCCCAAATGGTAGAAAATAAACATAAACGGGAGGATAATTCAAAATATTTTAAAAAATTCTAAAATCAAGCCGTGCGACACAAAAATATTAATAATAATAAATCGTGAAAATGAAAAATCTACTTATAATCAACACTGACAAAATAACGATTACTAATACTCACATAAAAACAAAGTAATGAACACAAATACAATTACAAAATTAAAACCCAAAAATTTTGAATAAATTATATGTATTAGAACTAAAATCGAAATGAAAATATAATAGAATAACATCCACAACTAAAATATAATAAAGTAATCGTTACCATAGAAAATTGAAATAAACAAATTAAAGATGACTAAAATAGGTAAAATAAAAACTAATTAAGAAATGAATATATAATAATTACATAATTAAAACCAAAATAAACAAACTATGAATAAAATATATACCTTATAAATTAAAAATCAAATAAACAAAATATAATATAAATACACAAAAACGATTGTTTTGCGAATGAATTGCATTCTTGTACCCAGGGCGTCCATTCCAGCATTGTCAAGAAACTAACAACTAAATTCTTGAACTCCATTCACCTTACAAAACCTGCATGTGTGTATATATCAGACCAAATAGGGGCCACCATGCACCAAGAGCTACAACAGCAACACTGTATAATTCTCTACAGCACAGTTTTTTTTATTTCGAATTGTCATCATGCATTTTGAACACCCCCTACCATATTTGTTAATGGGTTCAGCTCAAGTCACTGAGATTTTCCGGAGTCCGGCCTGAATGCCATCCCCCACTCCGCTTTAGCTAGCCACAATTGGGACCTTCTTTTTACTTGCACACCAGTCGTTTGTTCCTGCAAACTTTATTGATCTTTTGTTTTCCTGTGACCTAGCACCTTTTTCACCGAGAGTACAGACAATACTCTACCTACGAGTGATGTAATGGATTGGACGATAGATCGATAGATTGCGGGTCCAACTTATTCCAGTCCAACATTCACCTAAAAACTTGCAGGCAATCGCCTGAACATGAGCCACGGAAATACAATTAAATCTTTTTGACATCAATTTCAAACATCTAAAATTCTACCAACAAACCTTTGCAGGAAAACTTCTGCTTCAATTCAACATCAAATTCGGACAAATTCCAATCCCACCTCAGTTTATCAACAATGGCTCAGAGCGACCGGTAAGGTTCTTCTGAACATAAGCTTCACAACCACGCGCAACATGACCTACCACGGCACCACAATTACCTCCTCCTCCCCCCAACCAGTCCCAAACTAGCCAGCAAAACCTGAAGCTAGAAAGCCGATAAACCGGCGAATTCTAGTTTTTATTTCATTTACAAGTACATGCAATCGACTGGATTGAACTATAATATAGTTGTAGTAACCACTGTAAAATCACTGCACTCTATTCAAAAGCGTTTAGATACATGTAAAATTCCTATTTTTAACTGTCAAAAACATTAAGTCATATGATAATTGCCATTAAATTTAGATCAAATATTCTATGAGAGGCTTAAGACAAAATATTCACAAAATATTAAAGGTGCGTGTTCTCGATCGTCTTTGGGACCCCCTGATTTACCCCAACGAAGTTTAATCGATTTTTGATATCAGATTAAAGGCGCGTATTTTTCTCATTGTCGTCCTGCAATTTTAGCCCTCGACTCCATTCATTGCCCAAATATAACAAAACCGCCTTTTTATAAGTGGTTAACCACTTTCAAATAGCACAGTCTTGATGGGCTTTGCAACATGCAAATTAATTGCGTCTCCCATCAAACCGCCAAGTTTGTTTCCCACGGTACTTGAGGGGTATTATGTTGCAAGTGCCAGGCCCTCTCAATCATTCAATAGAGAACACAATACATAATCCGGAACAACCACCTTTAAACCCATTTTGATCTGTTCTTTCGGCGGTTTCTTATTTTGGAACTCTCTCATAAAATTTCATGTTTACCACCCTCGTCTACGTGATTGGTCAAGACTTGTGTTCATATTGCGTGACAGCCGGAACGAACGCCATAAGTAGTCGGAAAATCCATACAATTTGAGGAAAATGTTGACGTTACTCTTTTTGGTGTGACTGGTTTAGTTTTAAAATGTAGATTTAACCATGACGGGGCCCGGGCCAAAAACGCCTTACTCACCAATCTTAGAATGACCTCGCCTAATTTAAGAAGTATCTTAAACTTGTATAAGGTTAGTAATTATATCTCTACCGACAAAATTTCAGTTTTGGGTACCTTCAATTGGAGGTTAACACCAGTCGGTCACCTTCGAGTCGATCCAAACAACTCGAAATTTAAGGTATTTGACCCTAACATTTGAATTTTTCCGGCGGCGCGCCGAAGCCACGCCTTTTAAAGAGAGAATTGAACGATTTTTTTTTCGGGCACAAACATCCTTCAGAGATGAGTTTCCTGGTGAGTCTTCTACCGGGTCTTCTACAAACCATCGATAGTGCAAATGTATCCCCTCAGAAAAACCTCTCCTGTCCCTTTAATAAGAAAAACACAAAGTCAAAGAGACATTCCATGTGTGTGAACTAGTAACATGTTTGAATCCATCCAATATTTGGAAACGACCTAACCTTGGTAAGTGTTCATATCAAAAGTTCAATTGGAAAGTAAATCCCTTGCCCTCCGTGATTATGCCTCACAACAAATGCTTAAGTTCAGGTACAGCGTACAGCCGCCATACAGTCTCGTGACCAAACAATTCATAGGTTAGTGACAAAATGGTGAAACCACTAGAAATGAGATACGTGAACAAGGTCCAAAACTATTCCCAACCCGTCCTGTGTAAGAGTACAAGTGAGATCTAGTGCTTGGGTTGTCACTGCAAGCCAATAATATCCAAATTAATTGCGCACTTGTCATGCACTGCTCGTATTAACCCACCACCGGGTCATTATTACGGGGCAATACATCAATCCCAATCTGTCGGTCGGGGTTTCCCGACTATTCGGGGTCGTCGTCAATGCCGGGTTAATTTTCTATCTTTGTGTTGTGTGATGGTTTGCCCTTGTTGACTTTCGGCGCGAATGGTGATGAGGGACACGTGAGCTCACACACAGTCCTGCTTCTGGCCGCCAGTTCAGGCTTCAGACAATTTCAACGGATGTCTACGAAAGCATTTCAACTCAAGAGCCACAGCGCTTATATCATCAGTTTTTTCCAACAGGCTCACGTTTTGAGTTCAGTAAGCTAAGTAACAAATTTATGCGATCTTTGACATGTGTAGTTTCCTATAGTTGTGTAACTGTGGTGTTGTTTTTTTAATATGAACCTTATTCTAAATGATGAAGCTCAGTTGAAATGCATCTAAACGAAAGATATTAGATGTTACTTATAGAGATGTCGGATAACGCTCTGTGTATTGCCCTAAATATATACGAGCATATGTTATGATGGTTTCGATAGCTGTATAAAAAGAGACGGTGTTGAGCTTAGGAGAGACAAGATAGAAGGTTGTCAAGACTTGAGAACCAGCGGTAGGCTCCTAAACACTTGTTTCTTGGTTGTCTGATGATTATTGGTTTCGTTCTTTCGCGGTAACTGCATGAATATAACAAGGTCCTAGTTTCCTACCTGTTTCTCCTCCTAATAAGCTTTAATACTAGGACTACACGGGCAAACTAACGTGGGCGGTAGTAAAATGAACGATAGTAAGTGCTTTAAAAATAAATGTCCGTGATTAATGGAACTAAATAATCTATATAGGTCTATACATGTAGATCTAATGCGCAAGTTGTAAATTCAATGCACATTCCAAAGAAATAACTGTGGGTTAAGTAAAGTTCACTGTTAAAAAAAAAAATCCGTAAATTTACGGAAATTTCTGGCAGCAGTATTTCCAGACATTATTAGGGTAAATTTACAGAAATTTCTGTCAATTAACGGAACTTTGACAGTAATTTTACAGAATTTGTCTCATATTAAGGAAAAAATGTGTATTTTAACATAATTTTTCCGTAATTTAAAATTACGGAACCCCAAAAAAAGTCCGGCAATATTGCTGCCAGAAATTTTTGAAATATTTCCGTAAATTAACATTTTTTATGTGTTTTGTTTTTTATTGTTATTGTTTTCTCAAACAGATTTTCCGTAAATTTACGGAAAATCTGTTTTCTTAATTTACGGAAATTTTTAACAGTGTTTATGTAAATGTTATAAGCACTTGCTTGTTTTCACAGTGGTAAGCTCAAGAGAAACTAAGGCAATTAACTTTGAATCCGGGTTTAAATCAGGGTTAGTCCTAAACGAATATAGGCCCCTACTTTTTTTTTTCTTTCAACGTACACTTAAAAAGTGTTGTGCATCTAGTGTGCAAATTCCTCATGGATCGGCCGTTGCCAGCCCACGGTGCCAGCCGTTGCACTTGGCTTTCATATGTTGGAAAACTGAACAGTCCACTGATGAAGGACTAAGCCTTTTTTATTTATTAATGTTTAAAGTTAGACTCCCTTTAAGAATACGAGCACAATATACCGGAAACTTAAGTTAAATTTCACTTCCTATATGGCCTATAGTTTATTAATGAGTTCGAGAGATAAAGTGTGAAAACCTTAGAAATGCTAATTTTAAGATATATATTTCAAAATCAAGTTAATAGTTGAAACTATGAAATGTTTATTGAATCCTCCAATCATGCAATTTTATAGATAGGAAGCGATTGTCAATTTTGCCTGGCTGGGGTTCATGATATGCTTTAGAACGGGGAAATCTAATTACTGCGATATTACCTTGTTGCTATATACTGTTAGCTTGTCATTGGAACCAGTACAATCATTAACATTTGGCAAGTGGTATTTAAAGTAACATTTCTGAATATCTGCACGTTGCAACCTTCTCTCATTGAAATAAATAGTGTTATGTTGTTTTCCCTGTCTTTGCCCAGAAAAAGCTGTTTACTTCGCCGCAGTATACAGCGAAAGCCGATTCCCGGTAGAAGGCGATGCAGATTCACAGCCAATCACCTTTGACAGGATCATGACCCAGTTTCCAAAGGACATTTACGACCCAGCTAGGGGTGTGTTCACTTGTCCAAAGTCTGGCGCTTACATGTTCAACTTTTCAATGAGACCGGACGCTCCGCCAGTTACGAGTTTCTCTGCGCAGCTTATGAAGGAAGACGATCCACAAGTAAGTTTGTACGTCAACCCTTCACCTGATGGTCACGCTGGGACATCCTCACAAAGTTGCGTCATCGAGGTCAAACAAGGAGAGAAAGTGTGGGTTCGACTTGTCCATGGGGCATTGAGGAGCGACATCAGGTGTCCATCTGCTACATTCAATGGAACACTTCTTCGTGTGATTAAGAACTTGTAGAATGGCGGCAGAGCGAGACCTATGCAGAAGTTTCTACATTTCCAAGGACATCCATTACCTTAGATATATCACCAACAATGCATTCACCTCAACAAAGTACTTATTTTTGTACCTTAAACGAACCATGCAAGTACATCACAGTCGCTTTATTGCCATGAATATACTAACATCCGTAGTAAATAAGGTTCCTTTAGCGAGGCTGTTATCGAGTGACTCCAAGCTGCTGTACATTTGTATGTTATTTAAAAATCAGCGAACTGAATCCTTTTTCCCCATTATACAATTTTGCGATGAATAGTGAACTGTATAGATAGTGTTTTTCTACTATTGGAATATTTTGAAAGGTACAAATCGTTATTTGAGGGAGAAAGGTACTGCACGTGCACGCTCACACATGCTGTGAGACGACTATTTGTTTTAAAAAGTTTTATCAACACCAAATTGGTATCGGGGAATTTTCGTTCAGGCGTAACACCCTGGGTCAGGACTTTCTCTTTCTTGGGGAGATTTTATTTTTTTGCTAACATTCTGCTTTATTGGCTCCGTCTCAAATTTCAAGTGGAACCTCAGAAAGTCGCAGTCGCAGGAGGTACAAAAGGCGTCCATGAACCATGTAAAAGTGTGGACTTTCTTTTCGAGGCCGTCGAATCTCCAAGGTCCGAGAGTAGAAATACACATTCCCGTTCCATTACTACAAGAATTGTTAACCCACATGCCACAAATCAATTGATTGAACTTATTAAGTCAATACTACCTACAAGAGAGCTTTGTTTTGGCCATGGTATAATTTTAAATTCAATCTAAGTAATACTTTGCTGGTATGAAAACCGATGTTTAATATTTTAATAATTTCGGTATAAATTGCTATATTTAATTCATTACTTTACTTTTCATAGTGATTACATGTTACTTGTAGGGACGGTTAATTGCCACATATCTCGGATAATTTGCAAGCGCCGTGTTTTCAGTTCTATCAGCAGCCCATACACAGGAAAAACAAAGGAATAAATTAATGTAGTCATTAGAGGCAAAATGTTACGTAGCCATTAAGTTTCTGAACATGGATTTCCAGGCAACAGATCTCGTTCTGGGTGTATTCTCCTTGTTTATTTCCCTCCATTGAACAATGTCACGAATAATTGTTTTGTAATGGAAATTGTCCAAAAGGCTTTTCTCTAATTCTAAAGGTGATTTTTCTGTGTTTTCGGGGAAGGAAGACCATCGTAAACCTTAAATTTCCAAAATTTTTCTTTTTACAAATTTAAAATGGTGACTAATGACTTAGTTTTAATGTGAGCGGTAATAGCCGTCTATTTTACCCATAGCCAAGGTAAATGAACAAATAATTTTATAATAGGCAATATTCCATAAAAACCCCTATTTTATCTTGTAGCATTAAGGGGCCTATATTTTACGGATGAGATGAGTGATACCCAAATCTCAGGTTGAATTGCCCTAAAAATAACGCCTTGTGTACAAACGGTGGATCGTGAGCTAGTTTTTGACCACTGGCAGATTGGAGAGATTATGACATTTATTGCAAGATTTAAAATAAGTCTATACTAGCCTTTTGTCACTTTTCATTAACAATTTTTTTTGTTAAACAAATCTTTCAAAATTTGTTATTATCGTATGGTATATAATATCATATAGGCCTACTTGTATGTTATCGCAGTTACTAAAACACGATATAAATTTTGCTGTATTAAAGGAGGATGGCCATTAAGTTTGTACACTTTTTCATTTGAATAGAAATGGCCTTCATCTCAAACCACCCCATTAAAGTTTCGCGCCGATATATCACTCCCGTTTTTGGAAGTGAGAGCTAAAAAGTGATTTATGTACCCCCATAGAGTAACTGTGTAAAAAGTAATATTGGTCGACCAAAATGTGGCTTTTTCCGCTCATAACATCGAAACTCTGAACATCCTTTAGCCGCAAGATTGTACAGGTAAAATTGAAAAATAGTAACTTTCCGTCTGATAACCAAAATTTTGACCACTTCCGGTAAAATCGGGTGGGTCCCTGGGGACGAGCTATTAAGCGGATTCGGCCATGGCCCTTTAAATAGATCCTAGACTCATGATAACTATCGCTAATTCCCTGTCGCATGGTAGACACTGCAAAACGGCCGAGAGTGACGGGGTATAGATTTTTTCTGGCAAAATTATGCACGTAGGTCCTATATCCCAGACATTCTGTGTGTCCTCTAGTTTTGTGTATCAAAACTTTGGGCTCGATCCAGATTTTTTTGTTTATAAAGCACCACTACATTGATTTTAATGGATGCTAATTTAATCGACTCCATGTTTCGCAATCTGTTTAATCAGTTGATGTCTCCTATTTATACAAGACATTGGCGTAAATTAGCAATAAAATACTAGCCAAGTGCTTATTTCAAAACAGCAATTTCTTAAAGGGTTTTGTTAAATTTGGGCAAAAAAACAAAAAAACCGAAAATTAAAAAAAAAATTATGACAAACACTCAAATGTGTTATTAGTTTTCTTTGACACATAATCGGGCACAGTCTTGGCATCCGATTTATATTTGAATGATTTCCAAAGTTAAAAATGGTTCACCTCCCGGGGGGCACTCACCTATGAAATGATATGGGTGTAAGCTCGCACTTCCACACCCCCTGGGGCAGCCTGTTTTTTTGATCTACTTGTGTATTCATTTGAACAGCAATGAAGCGCCAAGTTGTTTTGACAAACTGCTACCTAAATTTAACGCTTATTGAACCGTCCCAAGCCTGTTTCGTTTAATCTCAGGTTGACTTTCCTTAAAATCACCTTTTGTAAAAACGGTGGGCTCGTGAGACACGTTTTTTTGACCACTGGCAGATTTGGAGAGTTAATGAACATTATTGTCAAGATTTCAATAAGTCTATACTATACTTTGTTCACGTTTTCATTAACAATTTTTTTTTTTAACCAAAATCTTTCAAACTGTTATTAGACGTATGGTATGAATATATATCTTGTATTTATTGGCAGTTAACTGAAACAAGATATACATTTTGGCGCTCTTTAAATTTTCTGCTGTATTAAATAGATCCTAGACGGCATGATAACTAACGCTAATTCCCTGTCCGCATGGTAGACCCCCCCCAAACTGCAAAACAATCCGAGAGTGACTGTATAAGATTTTTTTTTTCTGGAGCACATTATGCCCGAATTCCGCATCCATACATCCTGTTTGTCTTCTACTTTTGTGTATCAAAACTTTGGGCTCGATCCAGATTTTTTAAAAGCACACTACATGATTTAATGATGGCATATTTATCGACTACCCATGTTCGCAACCGGGGTGTTTAATCAGTTATGTCTCTATTTATGACAAGACCTTGCAATAAAATATAGCAATTGCTTATTTCAATGTATCAATTACTTAAGGTTGTTAAATTTGGTGCAACTCGATGACCTGAAACATAGTTTTTAAAAAAAATATATGGACAAACTCAATGTGTTATTAGTTTTCTTTGACACATTTCGTGCACAGTCCTTGGCATTCCGAAGTTATGATTTATTGACATTTCCAAAGTTAAAAAAAAAATGGTTCACTATTATTAACTTGTCAAAAAACCACCCGCCGCCAAACCCCGGGGGCCACTTGTATTCACCGGTGGATATGATGCGGAACCAGAAAACCCCGTAAAAAGGTTGTCCCTTTTTTTCGCAACAGCGATGTACGCGCGTACATTGATTAGAAGAAAAGGGAGAGAATAAGGCCCGGACATGTGGAGGGCGAGTGGGAATAGTTGGGAAGTTTACTAGGGATTGTAGTTTTTTTCCCCCCCCCGTAAAAATAAAAAAAATAAAGGGTATGGTTTTTTTCGTAACCCCCCGAAATTGTGATGTAGGCGCGACGCAGATCGACAATCATAAAAAATATTGTAATTTGGAAGTAAAGCACCATGAGCAAAGTCCAGATAATCAGGGTAGGCCTATATTACAACACAATGCATTGCTTTACTTGTTTAATGGTAGGCAAAAATGACTAAAGCCTTGTTTATGGTAGCAAACCGCCAAAAAGCTTTTTGTGTATGTTTTTTAATAGGTGGAAATACTTGTTTAGGGTGCATTTTCGGAAGTCCATGTTCCACCGGCATCATATCCACCTTTTGAATACAACTGCCCCCGCCCCCGCCCCGTGGCCAAAAACCAAGTCCTGGCTTTATAGGTGAAACCATGTGATAGTTGCGTGCCTGTACTCCTGGTTTTTCTGTTTTACCATGATACACCCGTGTTGTATTCAGAATGTAGAATATTGACATGAATCACACTCATTCAATATTCCGGAAAGTGTGAATGTGGAAAAAGTACAGTATAGGATAAGCCTCAAATGGTAAATATGTCATTTGGCCATAATATAATATACGTTTTCTCCGACTGTCTCGGAAGCTGCCACTTTGAATGGGTTTTTAAAACACAGTGGTGAACTATGTGACTCATTATTTATATTTGCTTTACGTTAAACACATTTTCTGAAAAATAATAAAATCATTTAGCAAGGGATTAAAAATAATAATTTGGTGTCTGATTTGGGAGGAATTGTTTTCCCTTTTGGGGGGATTTCAGGCATTTGTCATAGTTGCCATCCACTGGTCGTATCTAAAAAATGTATGTAACATACGAACACATCATGAGAAAGCCGGAAGTTTGCAATCATGCAAAAGTCAACAAAGCGGAAGCTCTGCAGTATCAGCATCCATAAGTGGAGGGGCCTATGTTCTCCAGAAGGGGATTTTATGACGTTCATGTTAATAATGTTTGGCAACCATTATAAAGTATTCCTAATGTGTCGACTATTTCAGAAAAACGATGTTGCCGCCTTTTTTTCCGATTGACCTTTAGTGACCCTTACACGAGGTCAAAGGGTCAAAATGGTCACACATGGTCCAAAGTATATCGACCTGGTATCAAAATGTGGCAAATTTCACAAGGAATACTGATATATAATTTTATTTTTGTAACTTGAAGCTTTTGTGTTTCTTGTTATAATATGCAAATAAGCTAATTAGAGACAATAATATATCAAAATTTTGCCTTAATTCAACCCCCCAGTCGGGGTGATCCTGTCCAAAGCAAGAGTTAGGGCCTCAATGTTTTTGCACAATGTATAAGTGAACCTACACAACCCCATTATACCTTGCTATTAAGGCCCATGGCTTAGAAAACCAAGTTGTTTTCATAAAATGTACAAGAGAAAATGGTTGATGTATCTAATATCCCTCGTCTTAACCAGAGCCTGTTGTTGTAACACGGTTTACCAAGGAGGGGGGGGGGGTATTTACCACCCCCTCAGATTCGTTATAAAGCACCCGATGCTTATTATGTTGATACCATCTGGGATAGTTTTATGGTCCCTCCTCTTTTATTGATACCAAATAATTACCAACATACCTAGTTATTTCGTTCAGAAAGAAACCAATTACTTCCATAAGTCCTTGTGCCGACCAAATTGGCATTTTCCGCATAAAAAATGGCGAAAAATCCAATTTTGAGCTAAAATCGTAGGAATATCGGATTTCTCAATGCGGTTTGCAGCTCTCAATGATGGGCAATTGACTAGTTTAACAAATAAACGTAGAGTTTTAGTAGAGCCATAACTGTGGGCACAATATTTTCAAAAATGTAGCCATAAAAATATCTGTAATGTGGCAACCCCCTACCCTAATTCGACTTTGTAGGCAAACCCTAACCCCCCCGGTGAAGGTGGCTACCGACTATTCACAATTTGTTTTTTTTTTTGCTAATCCGACCAGAAAGGATGAGCGACGTTTTAAGCCATAACTTTTTTACGAAGCTTTGGGCATTTTAGCGCACCGGAGCAAAGTTTCACTGGGGGTTGATAACCACCCCCCCCCCCCCGCTAAGACGAGGGATTAAACCAAAGCATGAATTAATTGTTGTTTATAAAACCGTGAACAACCACGATTCGCACTACAGAGACAACAGTTAGTGTTCTTTATCTTTTCAGTCTCAGCCTGCAGCCACATGTGTGATTTGTCAATTATTCTTTCCATCCATGGCCGGGGATGTCACTGTTCATTGATAAGTGGATATCATGTGCACCAAAAGAAACACGTAAAAGGGTATATTTTTCCCAGATTAATGTGGCACGAACATAACGTAAATTTTGTACTAACCCTGAAACTTGAAAAAAATAGTGTACTTTTCACCTTAACCATGGATTTAACTTACATTAGGTGTACGAATGTGGAAATTTTAGAGTTTTTAAGCGTATACGGCTCATTTTGTGTAAATGAGCTATCAGTACTACAAAAACCACAATTTTCTACTACTTAACCTTGCTTAGGGGTCAAATATTGCCAACAACTTATTCATTAAAACCTTAAAGGTAGTATATTACACTTACCATACTTGTTTAGGGGTGCCTTTAGACCACTCAAATTGCTTGACTTTGTTTTACCGGTAACTTTTTTAACATCCTTGTTTAGCAGGGTGTGCGACTTCGAAAATGTGGACTTTTTTTTGTAAAAGCAGACTCGCCCCCCTAAAAATGGCCCTTTTTGAACATCTCACATCACTAAAAGTGGAGCTTTCTCCTTTCTTGTCAACCTTTCTCTACACTTTTAGACCTTTTATGGACAAATCAACAAATAGGTCAACCTTTTGCCCCGTTTGTGGGATGCGCCGCGTGTGTGGTGTGTGTGGGGGGGGGGGGGTACGACGGGTGACCCTGCTGCTGATCTCGGAATATTCCCATCTCCATATACTGCCGTACCCACGTTCATGGACAAAACTCATAAGCTTAGGTATGATTTTGAATTAGGGTTCAGTAACAAGTAGACCATTACTTAGGGCAATTGGCCCTGATTAATTGCGCACACTCTATAAAAACACTAAGACCAGGGAATAATGATCAATGTTCAATGAAAACAGGTTCATTCCAGAGCAAGAAGCTCAACTGAGATAACAGTGTTTTTTTTAGAACACGCGTATAACGTATGGTGAACGAAATATAACATCTTCAATCTATGGACTAAGTGACAGGAAGCAGTGTTTCCATGTTCTGGCCCATTTGTTAATGGAAAAATCCGCAATTTTGTGTGAACCTTTTTTACTGTTTAAAACAATTCAGTTCTCTTATACCATGGGCAGTAAATAGCAGCTGGCTATATGGGGGGGGGGGTGACTCTAACTGATCTTGCTTTAGCCTATAATATTCGAGTCTATGGTTGAAAAATATCCAAGCAATCATACAAAGGAAGAGAATCACAATTTGGGTCTTGACACTTTTTGTTTACAAACTGTGTAACATAAATTTTTTTGTTTCCCAACAAATGGTCATCAATAGCATCCTGTGATGGTCTGGGGTTGGTTAATTGCAGGGGGAGTCTCACACAATGACGCATAACGGGGACTTGCCACCACAGATCTCCTTTTTAGCCTTCTGGTATAACAAGGACCCCTTTCTTCAGCCATTTTGGTATATGACAATGAGTTCTTTTTCAATATTTTCCTCAATCGGAAACCCAATTTTTCTACTAAACAAATTGTTGGGAAAATTAGTCAAATTTTTCATCTGAAGTAAAATTGTCCACATTTGAGGAAAACGGCAAATAAATTTGCATTAAATTTGGCCCAAACCTTGCATCGCTGGTATAGGTATGTGGCCCCTTTTTTGTGTGGCCCAAAAATGGTGTAGCGATGGGTATACTCCTGGGGGCACGTCCGTACCCAAAGCAAACCTGAGCTTTCCTCCCCCCCCCCCTCCGGGTTTATTCCCCCCCCCCCCCAATCACTCCCCTTTTACCCTTGTTACTCACTTTATTTTGGTTTAGACGAGCTATCCAGGGTCTCTGGATTGGGCTCGCATAATGAAAACATCATACATGTGACTGAGACCTAAGCTAATAGTATACATACTTTTTTCTCTGAAGTGGGAATCGTGCCATTTCACGGTAACGACATGCGTTAAACATGGATTTGGTATAGACTACATCAGTCATTTCTCTTCACATTTTTACAAAACAACTTGCTTTACTTTTACTTACCCATGGGTTTATGGCTAATAGCCAAAAATACTGGTGGGATTGTGTAGGGTTCCTTCTGCATTTTAAGGTGATTTGGGTCACGATAGATCCCGTTCGATAGAATTTTGTTAAGATTTCGTATAAATGAAATTTCATCGATAGTACGTCAAATATAGAATAAAAATATGGGGTCACCGAACTCGTTTTTGAGAAAAATTCTATTAACACCCATATTTTTTCCAAAAGTTTGTACACACGTCTATGGAAAATTATTTTTTCAATGACATTTTTTAATATTTAAAAAAAAACGGTTCGATAACTTTTTGGTGCCAAATTTTAATAACAGTTGCGCACTACAGATTGTCGATTACTGAAGAAAAAAAGTAGGGATCACCGAACTACTTTTTCTGTTATTTTCGAAATAACGGCATTTTTAGTAGTCTAAAATACCAACGCGATATTGAGGTGGCGTAAAACGCCACAATGTCACGCACGAGCAAACCTTAAACAATATTAGCCATTTTTTGAAGGTCGGCCCCAATATTTCAAAAATTTGGAAGATTTTTTACACGTTTCATTGGTAACTGGCTAGTACACTATACCTGTGATGGTTAAGCTCGAAAATGTCCTAATGTGTCACAAACGAACGAATTTTGTACTAGAATCATATTATCGGTGATCCCCGATAATAATTCAACGGCTGCTGGAAACGGCCTTCCATGTGAAATAGCCGGGAAATAGCGCCATGTACGTGTATACGGCTCATCCATTAGTGTTTTAATAGTTCGGGCAAGTCAAGTTAGAGTTATTTTCTCGAGGTGGCAACTATTTCATTATAGACGGAACATACACGTACATTTCCAGCAGTGTGCCGTTTAAGTCCAATCTGGGATCCCACTTCTATTCAAGAATCGCCCCCTATTTTTGTGATAAATACGCATTTTTTAGCATGCTCAGTTGTTCGCAGGTATAGTTTCCTAGACCAATTACTCACCTGTAACTGTGCAAAATATCAAAATTTTGAAAATGGGGCGCTCTTCCAAAATGTGCCAATATTGCCTTTAGCTGACACGCGAACAAAAGCCAGGCCCGCAAAATGTGCGCACTGATTAAAACTTCTAGCATTTTGTTTTTCCCTTCTTTGTAATGTTTGATATTTTGTTGTTGATGTATTGAGAACCAATAAAAAGACTCTGGTAAGAAAAGGGAAGAAAACGTTTATGGAAAGGTAGAAGGGAAAGCAAGGCGTGTCCAGATTCGTGATTTTGAATGCATTTTTTAGTGTATAGGGCGTACTCTGAAACAACCAGTAGTTGCTGGACGAATATAGACCTACCTATATTTCTTAGCAATGTTCTAAATACTGTTGTCAAAATTTGTTCTTTACGATCTAACGCTTTAATAAAAGTTGTCATTGGGAACTTTAAAAACAATATTGAGCAATTCGTCACGTCGTCTTTTTATGCCAAGTTGTCCGGCCACTATGCTGCAATGGCGCTGGGCCACAAAAATTCTGTGGTTTTTGTTGAAGAGAGAAATTCAACAGCTAAAATGTAAAATAAAGCATTAGTATAAGTTGAAATAGGTGATTTTAAGATTTTTGCAATCACTTCATGTTTCAATGATTATGAAGTTCCAAGTATTATTAAATCTTCACGAAAAGATAATCACATTCCTTGTTAATTTTTTTTTCGCGAGAAGGGCGGCCATTTCCTGCCGTATGCGTAAAGTTACCTGAATTATCCTTCTTTTTAGTAAATAAGCGTTACCATAAAATGCCATAATTGCTGTTTGAATACTGAAAAAAGTCTTATGTCTACATGAGGGTACATAAAATGTGATTTTTTTCGGATATTCCTGGATTTTTTTTCACCGAGGGCAAAATATAAGGATCGTGGGCATTTAACCTTTACTGCCGGAAATTTCGGCAAAATGACAGTGATATTTCCTTCAACGAAACCTATATACGATCATTTTATCATCATGTTTATGCATATAACCTCCTCTATAAGACCTAATTGGTGAAATGTTGTTGGAAACCAAAATACTCTTGTCATCTGAGATTGTATTCATTAGACATTCTTAGTCCCGGGGCGGGCCTTTTTCAATTTGTGGTCCTGACATGAAATTATAAGAAAATTAGAAAACACACTTTTCCGATACTACATTGAAAAAGTGTGATTGAAAAAAAATCAGGAAGAGACGCTATTTTCGGAAAAGAAGGATATTTAGTTACATTGATGGCCAGTTTATAAGTAGGCAATATAATCTTTGACTCAAGTTGTTGTTTTATTAGCTTTAAATAATGCATTAATTCTGTAAACGCACTAGGCACTACATGTACTTCATTGGAACAGGCAATGGCCAAAAGCGTGCTTGCTAATCTTCAGAAGATCGCACAGTGTACGCAAGGGTGGTTTTTACCCAGCCGCGGCGGACAGCCGGAAACGCCAAGTACAGTTTTGGGCAGGAATATTTGCTTGGGACTGGTGCCGCGCACTAACGTGACCCAATCACCTTAAGCATAGTAGAGTGTTTCCGATGGGGACTACATTGTGCAAGATCTTGAGGCCTAACTCTTGCTTTGGACCGTACTGGGCCTGCAAATAAAGGCAAATTTTTATGCATATTATTGTCTCCTTAGGTTATTTGCATATTTACGAGAAAACGAAAGGTCAAATAACCAAATAATATCACATACATATTCCTTGTGAAATGCCACATTTTGGTACCAAGGTCGATATCCTTTGGACGATGTATGACCTTTTTGACCTTTGACCTTGTGTCAAGTCACTAAAGTCAATTAGAAAAAATGGCAACATCGATTTTTTTTTTAATTTAATCAATTATTTTATTACGTTTTTTTTATAATGGTTGCCAACACTTAACATGAACTTCACCCAATTTTACATAGGCCCCTTCACTAGCCAGCAAATAATAACTTTCTCGCTTTCGAATCATTAAGTTTCGCTTCTAAAGGTCCTGTTGTATTGGGATTAAATATTTTACAGGCTTGCATGGCATGGCGTATCTTTAAAATGCCCGACATCATAATAGACACAAATATTAAGAATAATATAGAACAATTATATGATTACTCTATAACATTTTACCATGCAAGAACAATTATATGAGTATCTATAGACTTTACTACCGTTGCCTATAAATTATAATATGAAAATTACTAATTGTCCATGTTTATATAAAATCGACAATTCAAATTATCCCAATGGAAAACTTTTTGATATATATCAGAAATGATAAAACATAAGCTGGTTACATTCAAGGTATAGAAACATCTGATTAGACACATGGAATTTTTTTTTTTTAATTTTCTGTCAGCATCGTTCGTCCGATTTGTAATTTTAAGTTCAACCTTTTGTTATTATTGCATATAATCTTTATTTCTGAAACGCAGGGCCGAGAAGTAAAGAAATCTATAAAGTCATGTGCACAAATTCTCAACAAATAATTTTGCTGTTTTGCTATTAGAGGGCCGGAGGCATAGATGAATATATTGTTTTGCGCGTGGTGCTTATGTTTTTAGGTTTTTGTAAATTTATAAGCTTTTAATCTCAATCTAAATGTTTTTGGTCCAAACTTATTACTGTACTTCAACCACCCTTTTTCAAATGAAATATACTCCAACCCGATATATTCAACCATCTGTTAACCGCCCATGAAACTTCATAAAAAACTTAATGAGAATGACTGTCACTTTGCGTCGGATTTTAAAATTTCTTTAACGGGAAAAATTGTCAGTAGCCTTGATAAGATTTAAAACGCCGACTTCAGCGTTCTTCCTGCTCATGTAACTTCTTATAGACACTATTAATGGCAGGGTGATTAAATGTACCCACTCTACGTAGATGAAGTACATCTTTAAATATAGAAAGTGAACATATCGAATTATCCTGGCTCTAGTTTTTCGCCACTGAGCTCATATGCGAATGTACGTACCAGCCTTGAATATCGAATCATGTAAGATTTAAATCGACGGGTATGTTGCATTGCATTCCCAGGCCAATTTAAAAAAAAACAAAATCCTACATTACATTTCTCAGTGCGTATATGACCAAAGTGTATATTAAAGGGAATTGAGGAAAAACAACCGGACATCTATTCGGATAGCTTTCCATGCTGGTGATGGGCACTGTGTAGATGTAATCATGTAGAGGGTCCGTGATCTCATCATTCCTTTAAGTTGAAATTATGCTAAAACTGGTGCATTTCGGGATGTTGCGGATCTTCTTGAGATGTTTAGTGCATTGAAGGTATTTATGTTTGTCATGAAGCAAGACTGGGACGCACTTATAACGAGAAAACAGAGGTCGTCTGAGCGGTTATTTAATATAAAAAATTTCCGTTATTTTTATATATGTTATCCATGTATTTTGAGGCTATATATAATATATTATATTATTTAATCAGTACCTTATTGCGCATTTCGTGGGGAACCTCACGTAACCAAATATTTTCTATAAATAAATAATTACAACAATAAAATTCACATCTTAAACTGAGGTTTGAAGAGTTTTTTTAATGCATACGTTAACATTAAGAGATCACTCACAATAAAACTGCAATAAATAAACTTCATATATGCGTGCACGTGCGTGTCTGTATCATGTTAATTAAATAATTATAATGCTTGATCACTGTAACGTGAACGCTAGTTTATACACTGTTTCCCAGACTGATTAGTGCTCATCCCATCTATGCCAAAATATTTAAAGCCAACATACGTCATTTTTTTTCAAAAGTAAAAATGTCCTATTTTGTCTCTAAATTGCTAGTATTAGGGTCAGATCAACAACTTATACAGTTCTTTTGGTGAAAAACAGACACTAAGCATTTTAAAGCGGGTCTGGAAGATACCATTTACGACTATTTCTATAGACCTAAAAAAGTCGGGAGAAAAAAAATCCCGACTTTTATTAGTAAACAGCATAAAAATCGTCACTGATTGCCAAATACAACATGTTACATGGTTACGCTTAGCCACTTCCAAGGGTCTTTAGTAGAACAATTTCCATACAACAGTGCAAAATGGACATTCGATGAAAAATAGGGGGCCGCGATTTGTTTTACATTTTGAAGGGAAATCGGGAAACAAAAGACTGATAGTGGCTTTAATTTTGGTTCTTATATTTGGTCTCACCTTCTTATACTGTATTCGTTCTTAAGAATTTTGAATCACGATAAATCGGATTAATCAAAGTGAAAATACACACAGTTTTTTTGAGATACTGATTTCTTTCTTTGGACAAAGTGAAACAAATTAGCGTATGTTACCCTTCCGTCTATACCCCTCGGAGATTTCTTATTAAATGACGATACTTAGGCGATTTGCTACCACTAGACAAGCTTTCTCTTTCCATTGATAGCAGCATATACCAACAAAAATGTATAGCATCACCATGATCACCAGGATCACAAGGACTTCACAACAACGTGAGGCAATAACAGTTTCTGAACATGCGCTTGAAAACTGATTTTAACCACAAAAGTACGTCTATGGAACTGATTTTTGAGAAATTTTTTCAGCTTTGAAACTAATATTTGGCTGAAATTTCTTTCTTAGGCAAAGATTTGCTAAGCGGTGGCAGCTGAGGCAGCAGCTTTATATATAAATACAGAGAGTTCTCGTGCCATATGCATAAGTATCAAAGGTATGGCAACCACGCCTTTTTCCTGCCTAATTAGCTCTAATTGGTTTTTGGCGTCCTTCTGAAGACGTCTCACTAGGTATAGTGGTACTTATTTTGGTAGCAAGGGAAAAGAGGAGAAATGTAGCTATATATCGTCACTAATTAATTATAAGCATTGGGTGTTTTATAACGAATTTTCGAAGGGGTAAAGCGTTGTTACAAAAAGGCTATTTTCACTTTGCCCAAAGGAAGAAATCAGCATCGGCTAACGTCGCTTGAGTGATTTTCACTTTATTAGTCCGATTTCAGAATTAAAAATTCGTATGAAGGGTTAAAGTTTTTACAGTAGGTGAAAGTTCAGAAGGGTTACCGTGAATAGGGTCAAGTTTGAGATTAAAAAACCAAGTAACCTAATTTCGTTGATTTTTTATGGTAAAAAACAGAAATTTTGGCTATCACTGGTTTACTAAACATTTTGGGTCACCCTGATCTGGTTTAGGTCACAGAGAACCAAGAAACGCTCTCAGCCTGCGTTTTGATATCTACTTGTGTATTCATTTGAACAGCAATGAAGGCAAGTTTTTTAAAAAACTGCTAACCTAAAATTTAACGGCTGATTGAACCGTCTAGCCTGTTCGTTTAACGGCTACACGTACCGTCTGACTTGTTTGTTACCGACACATTGCTTGAGATCAAAAAGTACACCCAGGGTTTCTAACCTCTTATCAAGCCGACGGCCAAGAAACCAGAATTACCTGAAAGTAGGTCAATTTTCACAATCATAAGACCAAACAGAACAAGGCATTTTTAATGGCCAAAGGCACACAGACGTTTTAAACATTCGCATTGATATTCCATTTTCAAAAAAGAACCATTCTTCGGGGGTTGTCAAGCGTAATCAACTCAGAGTAAAATTTAAACCAAATCAATAACGTTTCCAGCGGCTAATTTCGATGACGCAGTGTGCTATGTCGTGAAATGGTACTTTTGGCCAGGTGGATGTACATGCCCCAATATACATGAGATAAAATAGGTTTGGCACTGTATTTTTATACTTGATGGGTTATCCTATGCCACGATACATACAGGGTGAGTCAAAAAAAGTACAACCAAATTGAAGCGATTTTCATGGAAAACCCTTTGTGCTATCATATATTTTTTTTTTGTAATACATTCCGTTTTTATATTAGCTCTCATAATAAAAAGTACTGCATTAAAATTGGATTAACCGTTCAAAAGTTACAGCTGCAGAAGTGAAAGTACCCATGTGAAAGACCGAACAGTACACGCTGGAGTAACCCCCAAAGAGTACTCTTGTTTTTACGTTCACTTTGGGATTTTGTCAGCATATCCCTATCCTCCATTATTTACACATTTGAATAAATGTCAGGGAACACCATTGACGTGACGTAACCAGTCCTGTGGGTGAGGGCGTGGGAGGGGTAAGGTGGGATCCGCACTCAAAATCTTTTCCCCCGCCTGGCCCCAATAGAAACAGGGAAAAAAATTATATGACATTACCGTGTTCACCTTTTCAAAATTGTGTTTTAGTGATGCCCCAAGAGTTAAATGGTCTGCTTACAAATCGTTGGGTAATACTGTAAAATGAAACCAGATATCAAAATCATATTTAATGAATAAATTTTTGGACTTGAAGCAACAATTTGCAGCATTTTTTTCAAATTGCTTTTGATTTCCACGTTTGTCAATTGCTGCTTTGATTTCCACTAGTAAAACGTCCAAAACACATGAAGTATAATGGCTGGATAACAGATAAGCATTAAAATTTTCCATTTTTTTTTTTTTTTAAGTTAAATAAATTTAAGTATTCTAATTATCATTCAACACATGTCCTCTGTAGCATTTGTGATACGGCGCCCAACGAAATCAAACATTTAATTTATTCTGAGCTCTCACGCTGCGTAGAATGAGTATTATGTGGTACAGTCAGTGTGCAATTTGTTCGGGCGCACAGAAACTGATACCTTCACAAAATCCTGTAGCCTTGAATGGCTTGATCGATTTAAAAAATTTAAAATTATTGTGAAGCTGATTAAACATACTACCTAAAAACGGATTAAATTTGATAAATTCTGTTAATTGTTTCTTCTTCATAAAAAAAAATCCCTCATTTGGTTGTACTTTCTTCTGACTCACCCTGTAATAGACTTGAAGTACAATGAGCATCTTACCCGTGCGAAGTATCCATAACCGTGAAAGGCCACTAAAGTGGTTTTTCATGTTTGCCCCGATTTTAATCAGTTCAAGAAAAAGGATCGATCCAAGAGCCCCTAAAAATTCCCCCTTGACGCGGACAAAAGGGAATTCGTCGGTTGGAGACAATTGGTTTATATCTTGGATCTGAATTAATCATGAAAGTGAAGGCTATTCATTTTCATGCTTCATTTTACTTTGAACAACTTTGACCAAATACCCAGTCAAATGTTTATTGCAATTTTTGATCACTCCACCGCTATCCTGAAACATAACCCTATCATATCCCAACTCAACCATAATAAACATTAGTGCTGGCCATGTTTTGTGAATTGCGCAGTACGGACTTAGCCTCACACCTAGAGTTTTACTTCTCATCACAAATATTTTGAAATAAATGCTTGTATCTTGAGAAATGAGCGCAAAGTATAATTTTTTGAGTTACACCGTTTACCTGCAAAAATTATTCTAATGAAACCAACTGATCATGCGAAAAAGTAAGATGCCACCACCTTTTGGACGTTAATGCAAGCTTAGTTGGAAAAAGAAGTATGCAATTTATGCAGACCTGAAAGAATTCCAAAAGTAATTATTGCCCACCCAATTTCTTCCCGCATAACTGACAAATATAAGTGCTTTTTACATCCTACAACACTTCTTGTAAAATTGATCAAAACTACTTCCCGCGAAATTGTTTTGGAGCTTCTTCACAAACAATAAGCCAAAACTATGACCCGATCGGGAGACAAGATGACCCAATGTGCTTGGACTCTTAAATACAACTAAAAAAGCGTAAGTTACTAAGGTTGGAAAGGCTATGTCTAGTTTAGAGGGTTAGAAGGGGGTTCGTGACACCCCTGAAATAAATTCTAATTGATTGTTCTCTATATCAGGAAAAAAAAAAACGCGTAGAAAACGATCAGCTATGTTCAAAAACAAAATGTCCATTGCCATTTATGTAAATTTATGCAAAATTAGGATCGCAAGTACAGAAAAACCATAACTCAACAACAAGAAAACACCAAAATGTTGTTCCCGAGCCATTGTGAACTCTTGTCGATCAATTTGATTATTATCTTGCTTCGGAGCCAAGATGGCACCCAACATCGGCCGCTCCAACGATCTGTAAACCATAAAAACATTATACCTGATATTGAATTGTATAGTAAAATAATAATAGTATAATTTATTAATTTAAGTAAGAGATGTTGTCTTGACCAAAGAACTCTTAGTTGTATGATATGCATTCTTAAAAGTCAATGCAATGGCGTTCCAATTTCTCCCCATAAACTCTTTTGAACCAGGGAAATTGCCTTATGGATATTCATCTCACAATAATAATTGACCAGCCTATACACCACACATCGGGCAATTTTGAAGTAGAAAATAATCTTTCCCTAGAGGCATCAATTGGAAAGGCTGAGCTTTCGACACTCTAACGAATGTCACATTAGAGAGCAAACTAAACAGTCACGATGTTGCACCTTAATACAACAGTTAAACAAAGGGGGAAGAGAACAAAACTGCTTGATCAACGGAGACCCCAGTATTAACGTTTCCCGTATTGGTCGAGAGGCCATCCTTTGAGTATAGTCTACCCCATTCAGAAATTTCTGCTCCTTGTCCCTATCGACGTTGATAGGGGGGATTGATGTACAACGCTTCCATGAGGTTCCTTGCAGTCCAATTAGTGTTCCTGTAGAATTGTAGTCTTGTCCCAGTCAATGTTTGTTGGTAGTTTTGCACACATGATCGGCGATAGCCAATTTTTGGTATGCCGTCTGAGTCGCTTTTGGTGTCACAGGATCCACAAGGAATGAGAATAGATAACTCCAAGTTGGAGTTCTTTGGGAACAGGGTCTTTAGGGTTTGTACTAGTTGTGTCGTTAGAGTGTTTAGTAGTATTAAAATACACCCGTAGATCTCTGTAGAACTTTGCGAATCGCCTCAGAAAGTACGATAGTAAGGCAAAATAACTGTAGCGTTAGGGGACGATGATGGTAGAGACAGTATCGGCGAGAAGTGAAGTCAGTGGCGGATTTAAGGTCAGCGTGTCAAGCAGGCTTACAGGGCCCCCCTAAAATTGCTCTCAGGGCCCCCCCTCAGACACTCTAGTCGCAATAAAGTCCCAAAATTGAGTCGCGAAAGCGAACGCTAAAGGCACAAAGTAGCTGCTGACGGGCCCTTTTCCTGAAAATCCCCCACTGAGTGAAGTCATGTACACAATTTGAAGGGGAATGGTGAAGCTTCAAACTTGTTGGAGTGAGCCTGTTAACATTCCTTTTCATTAGTGTTCGACGGAACATTGTCAGCTCTTTCAAACAGAGATCGAAGCACGGAGGGTTTGTCTGACACTGGTGGTGGAGGAGGTTCAAAAATTCAAGTATTGGTCGTTGTGGGGTCTTCTTCGATGGACAGTCGTGTCAAGAGTAAGGTAAGGTTGCCTCGTAACCAAAACATCGAGGAATGCGCTCTGTCCGTGGTCTCCTCTTCACGAGTGAATTTGATTACTTCCTTATGCGAAGGGGACTGTTGAGATGGTCAAAGAAAGACGGTTTAAATGGTCTTTTTCCGATCTATAAACACAGGGAAAAGTCGTCACATAAACGTTTCCTATGCGCAGTGGATTTGGTAGGTCAGAGGGCTTCCCTGCATCAAAGGGGACGCACCGGGGACTCGTAAGGGACGGGGTCATTATTTACGCCAGGGGGGAATGGAGGATTGAGGGGGTGGACCCGAAAAAATTTGTAAGAGAGGGGGAACGTGAAATTTTCATCAACGCGAGGGGGGGGGGGAACATGAACTTTTAAAGAGGGAACATCAGCCTGATCAAGAGGGGGAACGTGAATTTTTGAACGGAAGCGAGGCGGGGGGGAACGCGAACATTTTGCCGAAAAAGTTGAAATCCTCCATTCCCCCCTCGCATAAATAATGACCGCCCCTAAACAGGTTAGGCCACTGTGGGAGAAAACTCGTTAGCCCATCAGTTTGGAGTATAGGTCACTTTCAAAATGACGTATGTGTTAGTCAAACAAAATACATCCGTTTCACGTCGCGCGTGGAGGGTGTCCTGTCATATCAGTGTCGCGTCATCTTTGATACGGTCCAGGTATGTCAATGGCTTCCTTCAGAGGAACAGATGTGAATAGCGATTCTACATCAAAGGATTTAGCATATTATGAGTCTTTGAGGGTCAGACTAGATATGAACGTAGCGAACACCATGTGTATGAATCTTTCCGCTCAGAGGTTGAAGGATGTAGGTCAACTCCTCGGCTATCTTGTAAGTCGGTAGGCCAATAGCCGAAACAATGGGGGCGCAGGGGGACACCCACTTTGTGTATCTTTGGGTAGTCCACAGAACCTAGGAGCTTGACTATTAGAGGGCACCAGCCTCCAATAGTATACAAATATTGACTGCTATGAGGGGCATGGTTGAAACTATAGGCTCAAGGTGATCTCGAAACCATACTATGCCCCGAGGCGTAAGCCGAGGGGCATAGTATGGTTTCGAGATCACCGAGGGCCTATAGTTTCAACCATGCTCCGAATAAAAAGCAGTCAATATTTGTTTTATATACCGAATATATAGATTCTTGTCATCTGATTCTAAGCCAGGATGCTAACACAGGCCTATATCATGTGTAGGCCATGGCATGCATGCATGGTTTAACAATTTTGTGTAACTTAGGGTCCAAAACTTGTGAAGAATTAGCAATCAACCTTTCTTGTGTTGAGGAAGTGATGTTGGAGTCCAAAACGGATCGCCGTAATCGACTTCTTGCCATTTTTTGTCGGCAAGATGCGTACAATTTTCCTTGCATTTCATTAAAATCATTGCCGAATTCGGCAACTTTTACACGGCCTGCAGATGGCCCGGTCATCGGTGTCAAATTATAATCCTCGAATATCTTCACGGTGTATTTTACCTGCCGTTTGGTATTAGCCCTATGAGCTGCATCTCTGATTCCTTTCGGATCTTCATCTTCAAGCTCAAAGTATTCACTGAGGCTGCGATTCAGCCATTTCCTTGCTCTTGGATCAGACTTACACTACAGCACAGTACGAGTAAACGTGGCAAAATGTGATGGTCTGCTTATATTCATCTCTTACACCAGCTTCAATATGTACACTCATAATACGGATGAATAGTTCGTACGCTGGGAAGAGGTGTCCCGGGCATATTTTATGAACTATGCCCGCTCTGCCAGGGCATAGTTCATTTTTGGTTCAATTCTTGAAGCTAGTTGAATTAATGCCTCCACTTTTAACCAATCAGATGACAGGGATCTATATATGAGGTATATAATCCTGACTATCGATAGTCTTGTCGTTGTTGCGGAGTCTCCTGAGGAACAGTCCAATGTCACGCTCGAGTGTCTGGGTCGGATCGCGTTTGAGTCGGGTGTAGCTAGTGGAGCTGAGAAGCTGCTTGCACTTATCCGAGTAAGCACCCTTGGTGAGAATAACAGTAGTACGTCCTTTGTCAGCAGGGAGAATCTGAATAGAGTCATCCCTCTTAAGGTCCCTAAGAGCCCGATGCTCATCAACAGAAATGTTAGATCGAAGGAACTTAACGTTCGTCAAAATGGAAGTCACAGCACTACGTAGTCAAAGTGGAACATTTCTTTTGGTTGATAGCCACACGTGCTCGTAAAAGTCGGAAGCAATATCGACTAGTCAAGTCCCTGTGAATGAACTGTTATCTATTCTATTCTATTCTTTGTGGATCATGTGACAAAGTGTACATTGGTGAAACCGGCAGATCATTGAAAAAGAGAACCGACGAACACCAGTCTAGTTTGCTCTGATGATGGAATTCGCTAGAGTGTCGAAAGCTCAGCCTTCCAATTTGGATGCCTCTAGGGAAAGATTATTTTCTACCAGTACTAAGTAGTTTCAAATCAGCAGTTTCAAATGTTTGTTAAAATTTAAGATGGCGGTCAATATGGCCACATTCAAACAATTCAAACCTTAAAAATTACCAGATTTTGTCGTATATCTAGATACATGTATAGCACCCAGAAAGAATGATAAAAGTGCAAATTAAATATGTCTAATATCATTAGTAACTCATATCTGCTATTTTGGTTTCAGTAGTATTTCTTAAATTGAAGATGTCGGCTACTAAAGCCGCTTTCAAGATTTTTAACTCGGTGATATTAGCCGCCATCTTGATTTTCAAATAAGTCAACCAAACAAAAATACCAGCTTTGAGTTTTAATTGCTCAAACGCACATTTCCCATACTTTAATTCACATTTTCATCCTAATTTGGGGACAATAATAACTTGTAATTTCTAAGTTTTAACACTTCAGTTTTGAAGGCTGACAAATTGGCCGCCATATTGAATCTTAAATATACTCACTAAGCAAAAAAGGCAGATATGAGTTTCTAATAGTCGAAGACATATATTCCTTAATTTATTTTCTCATTTTATGACTATACGACTAAGTAATACAGGCATTTAGCACTTTATACTTTGTAGATCTTTGAGGCGGCCATGTTGGCTTCCATCTTGGATCCGAAGAAAAACAACAATACAAATATGCATGGCAAGCGGTCATAATGGCTCTAGAAGAACAATTTCTGTTTCTTGTTGTTGAGATACGGTGAAAACTATATTTTTCTGTAATGGCGAATCTAATTTGCATAAATTTACCTAAAAATGGCACGTGGGACAATTTTTGAATTTTTTAACATCACTAATTGTTTTCAACGCATTTTTTTCTGATATAGAGACATTGATTCGAAATTGATTTGGGGGGGGTACACGAGACCCCCTTCTACTCACTAAACTAGTCGCTAAGAAATTTTCCATTTGAATAGTGATACATTTTATTTGCTTCAAAGATCAGTGAATCTTCACAAAACACATATTCCTGTCATCCTTGGAATTCTTTGGTGAATGCATTAAGAAAAATGTACGTCATACCCATACACACAACTGTAAGGTAAGTAAAACATTTTATATGTACAATTATGGGAGTTATTATAACTCCATGGTACAATACTACATACATCAGTTTTTCCCACAGGAGTATATTTCCGATGAAAAAGAGACCATATGGACTATACATATACATGTAAAAGCTCGTAAAAGCTCCATAATATTGTTGTTCTTGATATTGCCATTTTGAAAGTACTTTAACCTTTCAATTGAAAGTAATTCTTGTTACGCGAAACTTTTATGACGGATTCAAGGTGAAATGTGTACTACAGACTTAAAATTGTCTTTCACTATAGACCAAGGAAACTAGTTAGCCACAATTGATAAATTTTAAAGCTGAAAGCCAGGTTAATATATCTATACTTCAATATATATAGGTACCCCCCCATAAGTGTATTTTTTTCTGGAAAAGTTAGGTTTCATGACCTGTTACAAACATGTAAAATGTAGACTGAAATGTTACACATTTAATATGAAAAAAAAATAGAGGTCTTTAAAATCACGTGATGTTTTGATTAATAACACAAGTATGGTTATCATAACATCAAAATTCAGGTGAAATTAAAAATTAAAAAATGTTTGCAACCTTATCCCAAAATGATGAGCGGAGAGCTATGAGAAACTGATATTTTTTAAGCAACCTAATGTATCTTTATCTGATCCCCCTTCCTATGAAACCAAGAAAAATATATTGTAAGCGGGATGGTCCCTTTAAACAACGTAAAGCGTCGAAGGAAGTTTTTATTAATGAGGGGAAAATACCGGCCCAACCAAAACTGCCATATAATTATATAACTCCATTGACATGATTGCAGTGATGGCCTGTTCACTCTCTTGGTCGCTCTCTCAGTATCAAATAAAACTCAAAAGGCAGCTAATGCAGAGAGTGGCACATATCCTCCGCTCACTTATTTAAATTGAGGTATAAGCTTGCGACAGGTATTACAAAAGACATCTTAATCCTATGAGGTAAACCAAATATCAGTGACTTACATACAGGTGCTCAATATATCCTACCTTCCCTGATGACCAAAAACTATTATCAAATGAGAGGTCCATTAGGGCTTTTGTAAAGTATTTGTCACACATATAACCCAGTATCAGCGATATCGTTTAATGAATTATTTTTTTCAATGTCTCTGTGCAAAATTAGTGCCTAATAAGCCAATCTCTCAATATTAAAGGATGAATGGACCGATGGATGAATACTAAAAAACAATCGGGTTGTGACTACATCTTCCAGTTACAAATATTCAAAAAAGAAAAAAAAACCAGTACCCAACTGACACGCAAGGCCACTTAAGGTGTATCAAAAGGATACAACTGCAATCTTCACAACAATAGGCAAAAATTAAAAACTAACTTTAAATGGAGAATTGGCAACACCCTAGGGGAACACAGACACTCAACGCATCACCTATACAAATTAAACCCAAAAACAAAAAAGATAAAACCTTCCTTCATCAGGGAAAAACAAAAAGACCAAAACAAAAGGGTGCTACATGTAAACAACTGGCAGCCCAGCACCAGGCAAGAAGCTAAATGAAGAACAAGCTGCAATGCAAAGAGGTGGGGCAGAAATCAACAAAAAATCTGAATAATAAGAGGATAAACCCAAACAAAAAGAAGGAAATCCGATTAGAGACTCTCTGAAATCAATAGGGTAAATGAATAAAGAAGTCTGGACAGCCAAATAGGCTAGAAGCACAGAAAAGTATGGTACCCCTCTGATCAAAAATAAACAGAGAAAAATACAAAAACAACAGAAGGAAAAGATTTGTAGATATCCAAAAACTAAACCGGAAAAATGGACTGACCACTTGACAAAACTCAACAACCCTAACTGCATGGCCACCTCTTTTGGGAAGAAAAGGAGCACATTTGTCAATTAGCACCATTTTCTTCACCACAATGCCGTCACTTTTGAAGAACATTAATAATTATCTGAGTAAACCATAAAAATGAAACTAAATTTTGAAAATACTGATATACACCTCAAAAGTACGGGGCGTTGTATTTTTAAAGACAGTTCTTGTTTAGACTTGTGACCTTGCATACTTTGTAAGGATTGACCCTCGCTAAAATGGTGTGATATGTCGACCTGGAAAAGGGTCTTTATACAACTGAGTGCTGCTGCAAAGTGAGTTCATTAAAGGCCTGACTCCAGGGGGGGTAGGCCAGCCAACCTAACAGCACAGCAAAATTCAAAATCGCCAATCAACTTCCGGTTGCAGTTCTGTTTCAAAGACTAACGGTAGAAGGGCGCTATTACGCATATCGACGGTTACACACCGACTTGCCTAAAGACAAGGCCTGGGCACGAATATTTAAATCTAAATACCGTTATTGGAAATTATACTATTTTGCAGCAGCGGGGTAATCCACTAACCCCGACGATTTTGAAGTCAAAATTTTTCCTTAATTTACCATGATATTACGTAAGATCTTTTGAACAAAGGTTTAAAAGATGATTTTTTTCATGTCTCTGGGACCGAGGCTGCAATAGTAAAACGCCACGTAGCGTTAGTTCCCCAAATTAACGTTTTGGGAAATCCCCAATGCCCAATCGAGCAGATCGTGTCCTACCCCCCCTGGCTGATCATTAGAGATTGCCGGATGAGGGCGCACTCATTTAATTATGTTGTGCAGCTATAACAAAATGCTTGTCCACATACTAATTTAAATGTGCGAAATATCTAGCTATAACTAAGTTCAAATCAAAGTCCTTCCTATGGAAAATCACAAATTTGTGATAAACTCGGATTGTATTTTTGTTAAATGTTTACTGCATGAAATGCGCCAAAACTCAGATTCATTTCTAATTTTGGAATCATGAGGGAATTAAGCATTTTAGGTGACTGTCAGCTACTGTCTTAGATTCTAGATGAATATTTTTAAGTTACTGCGACACAAAACAAAAAATATATTCGAAAATTCGAGTCAGCCTTTAAATCATGCGGAAAAAGCGAGTTATGACGCAGGGCTGCAGTGTAAAGAGCCCGCCCGTTTTCAATTCCCCAAGAAATCATTGTAAAGCAAATGTGATGACCATCACGTACCAACGCAAAAATACGCGTGTGTATCGCGGGTTTGACGGCTGTATACACATGCATACTTGCTCAGCCTTTATTCGTAAAGGGAAACTCAGCAAGAAATGGACAACACAAATTTGGGCGCAAAGTGACCAGTTTATGAGAGTTCAGCTATACCGTCACGTTGTAGCCAGCAAATTGAAATTCTCTATGTGTCATACGGAATTGATATGACGTCATTATGTCATATAACACATTGCCTTTTGGGAATGTGAATCTATTCACGATTTATTACCAGGTCTAGTATTATTTTTAAAAGAAGAGGAAGGCACAACGATTTTCATTTGTTTGGCTGGTAATTATATTCATTATATCAAAACGAGTTTTGAGCAGCAGAACCCTGCCAACCTGGTCCGTTTGGCTTGCCCGTTTTGGGAAGGCTTTCTAAACATAGCGTGGGGTTGTTATCGTAACCAGTTGAATTTACAGAAGGTTCTCACAGTGGGCACCACGCTATGGAACGTTATAGTTTTGGCTTGGAAACACAAACTAGGTAGGAGATGAATTCTTAACGACGTCGAAAATCAGCAAAGAGGCGTTTATGAGTGAAGGACATAGCAGACACAGACATGTGGAACAGCCCGCAACAAGTTAAGGCAGCGGGACCGGAGGCTATGGAAGCGTTTAGGTTTATTATGTCTTACAACTACTTCTCATGAACATGAATCCAAAATTATTTAGAAAAGTCAATTGACTAACAGTCACTTCTTATAGCAAATGTTCAAAAAACTTCTTCATACAATATGGCCGTATTCCAGAAACTTGATTAACTAAACGCGATTTAGCTTAAAAATAACCATAATTTAAAATTGCGGTTTAAGCAAAATCGTTTAAAATTTTTAACCATTTTTGCTCTTTCCTAAACAGAAGAAAGCTTTCTTTTAAACACAAGTAAACATCGTCGTTATTTAAAGACGCTAACTTGAGTGCTATGAAAGCCCTGTTGGTTTAAGATTGAACGCGGAAGGAAAGTGTATCATGGCTTTCCGTAGCGTGAAGGTGATACACCAACTGGGCCAGAATGGTAATGACCATTGCTGTTGTAAAACGTGGACAGTGCAATGGGCCGCCGTGCACGACTTGGCGGAAACATACACTAAAACACGTATTAAAAACTAGCCCCGTACATAGTTTAAAATTTCGATGCATTTTGGGGAGTTAAATGCTTAACTGTAAACTCCTTTATGGAATTGCGTTTACTTAAACGATAAGTTTATCTCGCATATAAACGTTCGCTTACTGAAATCGCGCTAACACTTTTTGGAATACGGGCCTCGATATATATAAATTTAAGTCAAAATAATGGAGTATAACCAGAAAATCAACATTACGCATTCTCCGCGTAATTGACCAGATTCTTTACTATAAGTGAACCCAACAAGAGGAAAGAAAAAAACCGTGTTTATCAAACAGACTCATACACTATGCCCTATTCCAGAAACGTTTTAGCTAACGCGATTTAGCTTTAAACTCGCTGAATTTAAAATGCGTTTAAGCAAAACGCGTTTTAAATCTTTTTAAACCACTGCTTGCTAAACAAAGCTTTAAACACTAGTAACATCGTCGTTAGTTAAAGACGCTACTTGAGTGTAAACAAGCTCTATTGTTTTTTAATGGTTGAGCGCACAAAGTGTATCATGGCTTTCCGTAGCGTTAAGGTGGTACACCAACTGGGCGAGAATGATACGCACCATTGACGTTGTCAATTGGCAGGCTGTGGGAAGTGCACTTGACGGAAATACACACTAAAAAAATTATTAACTAACCCCGTATTAGTTAAATTTCGATTGCATTTTGGCGGAGTTAAAACTGCGTTTAACTTTAAAAATCTGGAAAATTCTGGAATTGCGTTTACGATTAGCGTCACGTTTATTCAATATATAAACGTTAGCTTAGCTTAAAATCGCGCTTAAACACCTTTTTGGAATACCGGGCTATAAAGTATTGGTCTGAATATCCAATTAAGCGACTTCCATACAAAGCAGTTTATTTGTCATTACTGTGAACTTTGTGTATTGGAAACTGCAAAAAATTGCTGATACATGTGGATTTCTAGTACATTCGTCGATGCGTTGACTTAGTCTGATTTGGGTGTACAGGGATCTCATATCTGTTGTTTATGAATTCTGATACGTGTGTTAAGTTGATCACCCGTTGATCACAATGTACATAGTTACCGAGTTACACCCAAAATTAACCCAGGGGGACGCTATAGGGGTAGTACTAATGCGGTGCGTAACTTGTTTAATTTATATTGTGGATGGTCCAAAATTATTCCTTATTTTTAAATGTGTGTAAACTACCCAAACAATAATGAGACCATTTTCACTGAACTGAATTGTTTTTTAGTATTTGACCCCGGTAGAAGCTAAATTACCTTTGTCCCCTTAAATAAACAGTTTCAGCTTATAACTCAAAGGGTAAGTCAGATAGACAAACTAACTAACGAAGTGATGTGAACCTTATTAAAAGTTGCACATGCTTTCAACAACCATTTCTCTAGTAAGTTTGGTGACGAGTACAAACCACTTGATCTGAATTCTATACATGTGCTGGGATCCTTCCCATGGTGGACCCCTCTTCTTTTTGATCCTCTTAGTTCATGAGGTAGGTGATGTTCTCAGGGAATCTTGATACCTCCAAGTCTCTGGGGCCTGATGATATTCTTCCTGTGTTTTTGAAATCATGTGCAATGAACTTGCCCTACATTAAGCAAGCTTTTTAATACTTTCTTAGGATAGGCAAGGTTCCAAAAGCATGGAAAGTTGCTAATGTTGTACCTGTGTTTAAGGGGTCTGGCAAGCCTAAAGATGATATTAGCAGTTATAGGCCAGTATCATTAACCAGTATTCTATGTAGGGTAATGGAAAAGCTTATTGGTGTTCGTATTATGTCTTATGTAGAGAGAACAATATACCTTCTGACAATCAATTTGGCTTTCGCAGTGGTAGAAATTGTGAGCAAATGCTTACAAGATTTTTTCATCTTCTTTCTGAATCACTTGACAGTCGTAAATGTTCTCTTGTTGATACAATTTTCTTGGACTTTAGTTCTGCTTTTGATAAGGTTGATCACAATTTATTACTTGCTAAGCTTCATTCTTTGGGGATTCGGGGTTGTCTACTTCAGTGGATTCAGAATTTTCTTCTTGAACGGCAACAAAGGGTTGTCTTCAAAGGTGCATTTTATGAGTGGTCTTTTGTTACATCAGGGGTACCACAAGGCTCGGTCCTTGGTCCTATTCTGTTCTTGCTTTTTGTCAGTGATATCAATACCGTTGTTTCATCTCCTATTTTTCAGTTTGCAGACGATCACACTTTAGTTCGCCCTATTTACAATGAATCTGATCACCAGATTCTCCAAGAGGATATTAATAATATCAAATGGACAGTTCTGAATAAGCTGCCCTTAAATTTATCGAAGTTTTCCACAATGCATGTAACAAGATCCAAGTCTCTGCAGTATTCCCATTCTTATTCTATTGATGATACCACACTAACTGATGTTGAAAGCTTCAAGTTACTTGTGGGTGTTACTTTCACTAAGGATCTCTCTTTGACACTCACATTGGTAATGTATGTGATAAGATTTCTAAGCTGTCTGGTTTCATAATCAGGTGCACTAGAAATATGTCGTCCTCTGCCATCCTCAATCTGTATAATTCTCTTGTCATGCCACATGTTCTGTATTGTGCTAGCGTTTGGGCACCCTTTCAGCGAAATCACTTAGAACGACTTGAGAAAATTCAGCGAAGGATAACACGCATCCAATTCTATCGGAAATCACATAATTCTGATACTAGTCCTCCTTATGCAGAACGGCTTCGTGAGTTTGGCTTAGTGAGACTTGAGTATGTTTTTAGGATCCAGAGGTTGGTTTTTGGTTACAAAATTCTTAATGATATAGGGCCCAGTTCTTTAATCTCTTTCATTCATCATCCCCACAAAGTAAAATAATAATTATTGTTTTACTTTTGGGGGCAATGACCCCCATAAAATGGGTTCCTATGGGACTAATTAAAATATTCTAGTTCATTGCGGAGCCCAGTTTATATGCTGCAAGCGATGTCATATCGTAAAAATTCACTTTTGAGATATATCGGCAATTTAGTCTAAAACACTGTTTTTAGATTTTTGTATATTTAGAAATGTTATTTTACTTTCCTGATGATTTAGAAGGGGTCTTGTTTTACAATCATTTCGTGATACGATTGTACAAATCCTTCTCGCAAGGTTGAAAGGAATGTTGGTTTTAATATGTCTAGGGTGACAAGATCTAAAGTCCAGGTATTGGTAATAATAATAATAAACAGCATTTGATATAGCGCCTTTTAGCAGGGTTACAAAGCGCTTGGTGCGTATCAGTTGGTTTATAGGATATATCGGTTTTAATGTTATTATTAGAGTCGATGTGTTCATCAATATCAAAAAATTATAATTTAGAAGTGCTGTAGGTTGATTTAAATTTGATGGCTTCATGTAGACTGTTCAAAATTTTACTAAATGTATCAAAATTGCCAAGGTTATCATTCCAAATGATGAAACAGTCATCCAAATATCTTAGCCAGTGGTTCTTAACATAACTGCTGGTTTATTCACCCATAGTTGTTTGAACACGATCATACAAGAGTGTTTCTATATAGGCCTATCCCATGAATATAAATTGGCATATACTGGGCCATTTTCGTTCCCGTGGCTGTACCAGTTAATTGTTTATAGTTTACACCATTGAAACAAAACAAGTTATTCTGAAGTATGATTTTGATAGCTTCTGAAATAAATTCAACTGAAAATCGTTTGGGCAATAGGTCTGGATGTTTTTGAATCCAAAATTGAACCGCGTTGATCCCAATATCATGTGGAATTTTGGTGTATAAGCTATTAACATCAAAACTGGCGAGAAAACTTTTAGATGGATACATTCTGGGATTTTTCTGAAGAAATCAAGATAATCCTTGACGTAACTAGGAACAAGCTCAACGAATGGTTTCAATAATTCATCAACAAGATGGCTGAGTCTGTGCGTAACACAAGAAGGACCGGCAACGATATGACGAAATTTCAGTGTTTCGGGCGGGTAACATTCAATGTAGCTGGTTCCCAGCTAGTTCATCAATTTTGGATTTGATTTCATCACATTAGTGGATCTTTGGCGGTCCATAGAGATTACTA